>BGPT01002097.1:117594-168280 GCA_003297045.1 Symbiodinium sp. clade C Y103 | reverse complement strand
ATTACAACAACTACACTACACTGCACTGCACTACATCAACAACTACCACTACAACTACAACTACAACCACAAAAACCACTACAGCTACGACAACTACAAGTACAACAACTACAACAACTACAACAACTACAATAACCACAACAAATACAACAACTACAACAACTACAACTACAACAACTACAACAACTACAACGACCACAACCACCACAACTACACTACATTGCACTGCACTACAANCAACAACTACAACAACTACAACTACAACAACTACAACAACTACAACGACCACAACCACCACAACTACACTACATTGCACTGCACTACAACTACAACTACAAGTACCACTACAGCTACAACTACAACCACAACAACCACTAAAAGGTCATGACTGCAGCGGAAAAAAAATACATCATCAGAAATCCGAAGCACAGTGCAGAAGCACCCACAAAAACGCTCATGAAATTCACATGTTTCTTCTGGATCCATTACTAGTAAGATCGTCAATCATCTTAAATTTGGTTTTCGAATTGATTGCGTCACCGATTTAAATAGATTCAATCTTAATCATCTATATCATCCTAATCGTCTCTGGATCACTGGTGTTTAATCAGTTCCACATGTGAAGATCGGACTGGTTTGAACCTATTGAACGTGTGAAACACTTGTTTCATAGGTCTTTAAACTAATTTAGTTGGTTCCAATTGTGCATTGGTTTCCTGTTGAACATCATTCTCCTTGGCTCTTCCCAAGAGCTCCTCGCACCGAATCCGCTTTTCACCGTGTGACCGACGACGCGCCAGCACCGATCCGCGTCGCCGGCTTTCAAGGCTTGCAGTTTTTCAGACCAAATGACCTGCAAGAGGCGCACGAAAAGCGTGGAAATTGTTCCACTGATTTACCAGCAAACAATGGGGAAAACATGGGGAAAATACCGGTTGAACAAATAAATATGTTGAACAACATAGTAAAATATATATAAAAAATCGGAATCGTGATCGCAGTGGAATGGTTCTGCTGGGAAAATTTTAACCGGAACGCATGGTGTTTACCAGGTTTGTGAGGTTTTCCGGCAACCCCTTCAATCTATTCTTGGAAACACTGCGCGAACGCGTAGTTTCACTTCATAAACGAAAACAAAGGATTTCACCGACAACATCACTCCAAATGCACCTTCTACGTATCCGGAGTTGACCTGCAAGAAGTGCACACTTTAGCGCCAAAAAAAATGGTTCTGGATTTACATTGTGTTTCACCGGCAATCATATCGTGTGATAGATATTTTTCAGGTGGTATACCCGGTATTTGGAATATTTGAACAATTTCAAGTGGAAAGTCATGAGTCATTCAAAGGTGCAAACATTGATGTAGAATTGGTTTCCCCATGTCTTCCCCCTGGAATAAAAAACCACGCGGTGGTCATAGCAAGGTTCAACTGCTTAGGGTTTGATCCGGATGTTTTGCGGGTCGAGGCTGACGTGGAGTAGGTGTTGCCAAAGTAGAGTCCGTCACAAGCGGAAACAAACCCAAAGAAACGGCCTGTTGGTAACCGTCTCTTACTTTGTCACCTCAGCTCAAGTCAAGTTCTCAACCCTCATCATCATTTATGCATGGAGTGCCAGCATCTAAAAAAACAATGGTTGGGAAATACTTTAAATTGTCTCAGTTTTGAAAGTTTTCCAGCCGTGCTGGGCCAACCTCTTTGGATTGCAGACCCAGGCACCAATGTTCTACAGATATGGTTGGTATGCATGATATGTACATTGTAGGTTTTCGTGTGTTTTAGTCATTTGTTTGGTCGGTTGCACAAGTTTGTGCATGATTGAATTTGTTTGTTGAAACCAATATATATATATATATAATATGCATGATTGAATGAACCAATATATATATATATATGTATGTGTAACCAAATATACATGAATGCTTCTCTAAATGCAAACAAACATCTATATATATATACCCCCATAAACTGGGCTGGATTTGGCTGGCTGGATTAAACAACACCAAAAAACAAATTTATCTTATCCGCTGTCCGTCTGGAAAATCGTGCAACCCCTATTTTTTGCCAGGGCTTTTCAGAGGATTTGCCCCACCACACTGCCCGCATCTTTGCGCAGGCAAGGGTTGCCAGATGAACGTCTAACCCCCATAGTCCCTGAAATTACCCTGGCAAGAGACCCCAAACAGTGGGGGGTAAGAAGTCAATTTCTTTAAATACAAGGAACAATAGCTACGGAACAGAAGCAGATCACGTTAGACAGTATGATAACTGCAGCAGCAGGAACTGGTTGTGGCACAAGAAGTCGCTCTATGTGTACTACGCACTAGGACCTCAGAGCAGAACCTCATACCAGGATAGCGAAGCGAATGTCACAAGATCGTCAAAGAAGGACCTTCTATATCAAGGAGCTGACAAGACCTTCATACAAGAACGTTTCATAAGCACCCCAGAAGAACTGTCACACAAGCACCTCCGAGGCAGAGCATCTTCGAGATCTTGATGCAAGGACCTCTGAGAGGATTTGAACAGGATCTCCACAAGATCTTCTCACAAGGACCCGTGCAAGAGCACGCAAGGACACGGAAAGGATTTCACCAGGACCACTTCAAGATCTTCTCCCAAGCGCCTGTACAAGAGCAAGACACCAGTGCACTAGGATTTCCGCAAGATCTACCCATAGGGACCTGTACAAGATCATGCAAGGACCTTTGAAAGGATTTCATCAAGATCTCTGCACGATATTCTCACAAGGACCTGTGCAAGAGAGGATTTCACCAGGATCACCACAAGAGCTTCTCATATATGGACCTGTGCAAGATCATGCAAGGACCGCTGGGAGGATTTCATCAGGATCTCCGCATGATCTTCTCATAAGGATCTGTGCAAGATTATGCAAGGACTTCTTATATAAGTGATTTCAGCAGGATCGTTTATTATCGTTAAATTATTCGAGAATTCACAATGAAAATGCAGACCCAAACTGGGACAACCGCTTTGCGCGAGCCTGCGCAATCGAAACGCACATGGACATCTCAGAAAAACAATTTTATGCGAGAACCTACAGTTACAGGCAAAATGACGCGCTCCAGGACCGGGACAACCGTTGTCGAAATGCACATGGACATCTCACAAAACAAAATTTATGCAGATTTTAATTTTGCAGGAAAAATGCCGCACCCCAGGACCGTGACAATCGTTTTGTGCGAGCCCGCGCGGTCGAAATGCACGACGCGGTCGAAATGCGAGAACTGACAGGAAAAACGCCGCGCTGCTGCGCCCCAAGATCTGGAAAGAGCCGCGGCGCAGACGCCTTGGATCAGCTGGAGCACCCTGATCTAACCCCGGCCCTTTACTCTTGCCGTCAGAACCCCTCAGTTTGGACACACTGTCTGGGAACAAAAGACAGGCCTTAGTTTACCACGCTGCCGGACTTGTAGTTTTTAACATGATAGATAGATAGATAGATAGATAGATAGATAGATAGATATATATATATATATGTGTTATCGAATGATGTTTGAAGGCGTCCTTAATCAGCGCTGCAAAATGATCAAAATGTTCATGGAGATCATGGAAATATCAATGCGCAGAACCATGCATTAAACATGCTGTAAGCAACTTCAATCAGAATACTTGTTTGATTGAGCAAATATCCGAAAAAATGTGATTGACAGTGTGTTGCAAAAGAATCCAGTTTACATGACAAAATGTGTTTCCTTAAACATGTACATGACAAAAGCTATTTTCCTTTGAAACCTGCACTGCGCAAGCAATCGTACTTTCAAAATATTGCAGAAACAGTTTTTCCTGTGGAAACCAATTGTGAACTTGGTTGCTTCTTTGTAAAATGCTCTCTCTCTCTCTCCATTGCCATCTTCAAAGAGTTGAACAGTGCACTGCAGAAACACCTTGATTCCCAGAATTGGAGAAGGAAACCGGAAAGAAACATTGAAAGAATAGTAAATGTAATACATAGCTCCCAGACGGGGGGTCATTTTTTGCTTTCATTGTTAAAAAAAAGCCTCGCCCCCTCTCCAGAATCTCCAGAGCTCCAATATCCTTCAAAACCGTATTTAAATTGAAGCCTTCCAAGGCCTGAAAATCTTCATGTGGAACCTTCCGGGGCTTGTATACCTTCATGTGGAACTTTTCGGAGCTTGAAACTCTTCATTCGTCTTCTTTGTCTTCTTCCACAGCTTCAAACTCTTTACTTCAAAGTTTTTGGTGCCTCGAATCTTCAATTAAATACATGCAGCTTCAATATCTTTTTCATGAAACGTTTACAGCTTCTGAACTTAAGCTCAGTAGTTTAGTTCATCAGGTTCCGGACTCATCTCTTGCAACAAGCTTCCTTAACAAAATTGACTTCTTTAAATAAAAAAGAAAAATGTTATGTGATCTTTGGTTGCCAGCCGGTCAACCAATCTGATGTCATTCCAATGAAGCAACCTGCTACATCATTTGCCTTCATCATTGATGTGGCCGCCATGCTCTCATCAAGCTGTTTAAGGTATTTAGTTTCAGATCAAGTCTAAAGAATTGTCATTTTAACCTGACTTCAATAGCCAGCAAGGTGCTATGGCTTTTTAAAGGAACAAAGGATGGCAACGCAATGAATCACAAGGCGATTACTTCCATGGGTTGCCAACATACCTCCAGGAGGATCATGCCAACAACTGGGACACCCTTTTGTTGTATGTACCCTCTGGTTATCAAACATGGCAATGGAAAATCCACTATTTAGTTCGATGATTTTCCCAGCTATAAACCTCAATTTATAGGTGACTTCCAATTGCTATGTTTGATTACTGGAGGGTAATACCTTTCAATCACTTGTAAAGTTCCACTATTGTCCTATTGGGAGGACGGTTTGGCATAAGATTTAGCTCTAAACCCGTTTCAATTTGTATTGTAGGTCCTGGCTGTGGCTGTTTGCACGCATATCCTTGGATATATCTTATGTTGTGATCGTTCTACGGCAACCACAAGCTTTCACGATTTAGGCAGAACACATGGTTTGATCAGCGCATTCACTCATAAATTGCGCTAGCATGGCATTCAATACAACATTTCAAAACTCATCTTTTTGCAAAGGATAGTAATTTGCAATTCTACAAGTATGATGACGTGTAATGTAATGTCCAAATATGTGCTTTGCCTGCACGGCCTATATTTGACACATTTTGACACTATTTCTAAGCTCTTTGTTTGCTTGCACTGTTGGTTTGTGAGGGACAAACACACGTCAATTCCACTTTTAATTTGTCAAGGTGACTCCTACTGGCAAGGGTAGAATGCATACAAGGGTTCCTTCCAGTGATTCCTGTCTCAAAACTCCAAGTTTGTGGAATGATTGTGCTATGTGTTGGGTTGAAGCTGAAGCTGATCTCTGCTACGTGCATGTGGGATTGATTTTAGTCGTGATTTGATGATTCGGCAGAGGTGACCCTACATACGCCATGTGCACTTTTCATATGTATTAAACAGGTTGGAACAGACAGTTCATATGTAAGAAGAGTCACTTGCTGCATGCCCCTCTATAATTACTGTTAACTTGTGATACAATGTTCACTCTTGATGTTAACACTTGGTAGAACCATTCAACACACCCAGAGACCAGACTGCCAAACCCCAAAGTTGCCAACCACTGGATGTTCAGAATCTTCCCCTAGGACCAAACAATTCCAAAACCATATCGTGACTTGAACCGTCAAGACATTCACAGGCACATCACGGCCCGGGCCGTTTTCAACAAGGTGCATCCATGATCGGATATTTCCCCTCCTGGGCGGATCCACTGGCACGCTGGTGAGCACCAAAAATGGTCGGCGAATTGATGATCATAACCCTAGACATGATACAAATCCACAGCCCTGTGATAATGAAGCGATGTATAGTCAAACCGTGGTACCCTCTGCTGATGGAATATGGTTTGCTGGAAAACATCCCATTTAGTTCACATAAGTTCACCATGTTCGATTGCCGAAAGGTATTTTCAACTATTTCACCTGGATACGTGTATTGAAAACCGGGTAACTATGATGTGAAAATATGGGGGTATGATTCGGTATGATATTTTTGTGGGCGATGGTATTGTGCAAATAGTTTCTTCCAATGTGGGAAGAATGTCTCGTTATGTCTCATTTCCAAACAGTAAAGGGCAGCTGGGACTGTAAAATGGTGTGTCCAAATCAGCCAGCCGAGGCGCATGACGTGCTGTATGGAAAACCCCTCTTTTCCGAAGGAAATGATCTACACATGATGGATTGTCAACCCACGTCATCTATAATACCTTTGTTTCGCTGGAGAATACTAGTTGGATCTTTAGCACCATATATCAGAGTCAAATGAGGCTCATCTGATGTGAAACATCCCAAGTGCGGTCTTGCAATGGTGAACACAGCCACTTGGCTTTCCACGAAGGCACGCGCATCACAATCAATACATATCCCAAGGGATAAACGTTCAAAAACCCACACACGCATATCTATTATATATATATATATTCTATCTATCTATCTATCTATCTATCGATCGATCGATCTATCTATCTATCTATCTATCTATCTATCTATCAAAATAAATCACACAAAAGATCACAAAAGGAAAAAATAACGAAGAAAGAAAGAAGGTAAGGAAGGGCGGACGGAAACAACGAAGGAAGGAAGGGAGAACGGAATGAAGGAAGGAAGGAAGGAAGGAAGTATACGGGAAGGACGGACGGAAACAACGAAGGAAGGAAGGGAGAAAGGAATGAAGGAAGGAAGGAAGTATACGGGAAGGACGGAAACAACGAAGGAAGGAAGGGAGAAAGGAATGAAGGAAGGAAGGAAGGAAGGAAGGAAAAACAGTCCGAGGAAGGAAGGGAAGAAACGAGAGGAAGGGAAGAAAGGAGAGGAAGGGAAGGGGAAAGAAACCCTCTCAAACTAAGAGTTTAAATGTAACTTCAAAATTCTGAAACAAGGATGCAATATGAGAAGTTCAAGTTCAGAGGTTCTATCTGACATATTCTGACCTTCTATCTGGCAGTCTTTCTGGCATTCTATCTGACCTCCCTTCGTATGTGTTCGGGTCCAGGCGTGCTCCACTGCATCCGCACTTGCGATAGGGTTCGGGTCCACTCGTGCTCCACTGCATCCTGCCCTTAGCCTTGCCGGCCTTGCCATAAGGGTCGGGTCCAAGCGTGTTGGCCCGTGCAATAGGGTTCGGGTTGAGGCGTGCTCCACTGAATCCGGACCTCGTGCTCCATTGCATCCTGCCCTTGGCCTTGCCGGCCTTGCTAGAGGGTTCGGGTCCGGGCGTGCTCCACTGCATCCAGGCTTTGGGATAAGGTTCGAGTCCAGGTCTGCTCCACTGCATCTGGAGCTTTCGGGTGGCGCTCCACTCCATCCGAAACTTTGCGATATGGCTCGGATCCGTTCATGCCCACAGTCAGAGGAGGAAGCAAGGAGGAAAATATGAAGGAGAAGACAAGGAGGAAGAACAAGAAGAAGAAGAAGAAGAACAAGAAGAAGAAGAAGAAGAAGAAGAAAAAGAAGAAGAAGCCGAAGAAAAGGAAGAAGAGGAAGAAAAGGAAGAAGATGATTAAGACGTAAAAGAGGAAGAAGAGGAGTTGCACCTCTGGTAAAATCTATAGGACCCTCACCTGGCAGGTGGGGTGCAACCGTACACCTGCCACTGAAGCTGCGGCCAAAGAGAATTTATAGTCGGCAAATATGAAAATGTACCTGCAGTGATCCACCGTATGGTTTTCCAGTTTTGCTTCTTGTTGGGCCCCCGCCAATGTTGCGGAATAGAAAATCCTATGTTTTCATGTTTCGACTTTGTCTAGTCAAATCTCGATTCGTGGCTGTTAAATCTACCTTCCTCGTGGGCTGCTTGAAACGCAAACTTCAGACATTCAACCCAGCCATCTACGTGTGTTCGCTTTCTGTACTAAGAAGAATTCACCAAGGTACTAGGGTCGTCGACCTTGACGAAGAGGCACACGGTTCGCTCTCGCTCGGAGCGGGCTAAACCAAAGCTTCCATCCAAATAGGAATCGGGTCCTCAGCTGACAATCCTGGGGATTTGATTTGCATGTTTAAAAGTTCATGTGGATTGGATTAATGCGCACAACTGTAGTCATTAAATCCTAGTTCAAACATACTGGGGAAACAAGCCATTCTGATGTTTCAATGGGCTCGCTTCCTTGGAAAATTTTCCTTCTGACCTGCAAATTTCACTTAATAATATACATAGTCAAGTTCTAAGGTAGTAAGAATCAAGGAATTGGTTTAGCTGGGACATTTACACTGGAAACATCCGGAAACTTACCATGATATATCTACGATGAACCATACCAGTACTTAACTTAAACTGGGTAGTTCAACCAACTTAAGCATCGATTGGGGGCCACACCTTGTAGGATACACACACACACAACAGGTGGATAGTCCCTAGGTCTTGCCATCACAATTTTTCTCTCCAGCAGGAGATTGCAACTGCGCCTCAGACATTGAAGTTTTTGGTAGCATTGAGCACGATTCAGCACGATAAAAATATAGGAAAACTGGAGACTTTCGGGATGGACCATCTCCCCAAATCGGGGTGGTCTTGCTGAAGGGATGGGAAGGGACTGGAGCATTACCACATGTTTCCATGTCCGGATTGCAGTTCTACATGAGAAGGGGAAAGTGTGCACACGTATCAGAGGAAGATATACTTCCCAAACCTCGGAGTTGCCGACAGCTGTTGGCAAGCGGCAGCAGTAGATAAGAGCATTAGCTTGGGAGTGTGTGCATTTGCGTGTGAAACATCGCTTGTGATTCGGAATCAGTATATGGTTAACACCTCATGCTCGGACCACTTTTTGGAAGATGAGGTCGGAAAATGCACACAAGACACAAGACTGAATCGAGAGATCAATTGGCAAAACACATGCTTTGAAAAAAACACAGGTTTGGCCCTCTTTCAGAAGCTGAGGCCGACAAATGCATATAAGGCTGTGGTGAGAGCTTGCTGAGAGCTTGCTTTTGTGCACAAATGTGCAAACCATGCCCAGACCGACCTGGGATTTGTGTGCAAACGTTCTCCGGTCCCAAATGGTGTCGTTTTGTTGGTGCTATGCGGGATTGCAACGGGGGGTGACAAAACATATTGGCACGGCTGCGTGCAGGAGAGACCTAGTCATGATGTAACGCTCCCGCCGTGCTGGACTGTAAAGCTGGAGGTTGCTAAACGGAGAGGAACAGGTGCGAGATTAATTAATTGTTTTTGGGCTTGTTGCGACTCTTGTCCTATGCAGGACTGCTGTTGGAGATTGTTGGAGGTTTCCAAAACGCATTGCAATGGCTGCGCGGGGAAAAGCACGGCAACAGAAGCTACAGAAGAGGTAGCTCAGAGAAGAAGCAGCTGAAAGATGGAAGCTGCTCAGAGAAGAAGCATCGATCCATCCATTCATTGACTCACTCATTCAACTTTTCTTCACTCATTCGTTGATTCACTGATTCATTAAATCATTCGTTGAATTATTTCATGTCACGCATTTCTTTCAATTCGTTGCAGCCAACTTATATTTAATTTCATTCATTTCATTCAGTGCGTCTATTTCTTTCATTCCACTCATTCCATCCATTGATTCGTTCACTCATTACTTTCTCTCATTTCATCTCGTTTCATTTCATGATATCTCATGTCATTTCCCTTCACTTCATTCATGTCACTTCTTTCGCTTGATTCATCTCATTTTTTGTTTCGCTTCAAATCATTCATGTCATTTCATGCAATCCTTTCTTTCATTTCAATCCATTTGATTTCATTTGACTTCGCTTCATGTCAATTGGTTTCACGTCTCTCTCTCTCTCTCTCTCTCTCTCTCTCTCCATCGCCATCAGGTCTCCCTGCCCGAGGGGCTGTGCCGGGGGTGAGATAGCAGCATGCACATATGACGCTACTTCCGCGGTTGAAAATCCGAAGGTGGAGATGTTTCTGCGCATATTTCTACTCACACTGGCTTCAGTTTAAGTTACAAAGAACCAAACATGCAACTGTGCATCGGCAAATCAAACTCCATGAGCTTCTTTGACGAAAGCTCTTCCAAAGGTTCTCTGGTCACTGTCAAATGGAGTTGCCATGATCTCCCAGCTGCTGTGGTTAGACGGTTTCACTTGCATGGTCAGTTTTGATGCATGGTGCTGTTTACGTCTGCAAGGGAGCGGAGGGTTGCCAAGCCTCGAGGCTTTTCGGGCATCTTGGTCCAATATGGTCCGATGCAAGTGTCAGGGACTCATTCTGATGAGGGCGGCCTCTACTCGAGGAGTCCTTTGTTGCAAACTCTTGGGTGGAGCAAACTCTTGGCATCTTCATACAAACAGCTAACCTTCTCTCCTGTCTTCGCTAGCATCTCACCCATCATGCTTCGGCATGTTCTTCCCACAAGCTGATTCAAATCATCCGGTCCGGTCGACCAAGCTTCAGTGGAGCGAGCTGGTTGGGGATCTTGGCTGGGCACTGCCACTTCAAAGCAGGACGACTGCGGATCACAAAGAGGAGCCCGGAAATGTTCATTTTGCCGGTTCTCGAGAATCTGCAACGTCTTGGCAAGCTGTCCTTTGATCTCTGGTAGGCCCATCTTGGCTGTCTCTTGGCGTGTCCAATGCACGGCATTAATCTGCGCATTTCCATGTTGCTAAACGGTTGTAGGGGTTGAAGGAAATACCACTCTGTACACAAAGTTGCCCAGTCAGGGCCTTGCTTGTTGTTCACCTTTTTCTGCGTTTCATGTCTTTTTGTGCGTTTCATGTCATGTCACTTCATTTCATTCATTTCGTTTTTTTCAACTATCCCATTCAGCCCACCCATTCGCTTTTCCATACCAGTCATACATGTTTACTGAAATCGTTTCATTTCATTCCATCAACTTTTTTAAACATTCATTCCATGTATTCAATCATTAATTTCATTGCATCTCGTTTCACTTTATGTTACCTCCTTCCACTTCGTTCATTCACCCATTGAATCATCTGCTTATCATTTCATCCATTCATCGATTCATTCATTTGTTCGTTTGTTCGTTCATTCATTCATTCCTTCATTCATTCATCCAGTCTTTCATTCATGCATTTTTTCACTCATTCGTTCAATCCTTCATTCATTCGTTGTCATTCATTGTGATTCATTTCATTTCATGTCATGTCATGTCATTTCATTCATTCACCTCTTTAATTTGATTTATTCTTTTCACTCAAATCATGTCATTCTGTTGCGCCGAAATCATTTCACGTCTTTTCATCTCATGTTATTCCATGGGTTGCGTTGATTTCATGCGGTGTTTGTATCATGTCATCTCATCCATTTCAATCCTTCCAGCTCTTCCATTACTGTCTCTCATATCATTCTTTCATGCATTCATTCATGAATGCTTCCCATGCCTTCATTCCATTCATTTTGTTCATGTCATGGATTTTATGATATTTTATGTCATTTCATTGGTATCTCAACAACCATTTGCACATTCATCGATGCACCTCACATTGTCAATCTTTCATTGCTTCTGCATCCCGCATTCATTCCTATAGGCCATCGGTTTCTTATGGTGCTTGCTCTTTTTCGAAACGCCTGTCCCTGCACGGCCGGGCACTTTCGGTATCTATATATATATATATACCTACCTATATCCAGCTCACTCTCCCTCTCTCTGTATCTGTATGCATCATATACTGTAGATATATGTTCAGATCCATGTACATCTAGAGTACTATTCCGATCTAATGAAATCAAACCTCGTCATGTCTAATCTCATCTATACAGCATCATAGGCCAGGGAAATTCACAGCACCCCCCTGCTGTCCTCCCATCTGCCAGTCCGAGCTGCCGTTGGAGCCTTGTTGTTTTCGAAATGCAGCTTTAAGATTCAAGGTCTCGGTACCCTTAAAACCTCAAATGCCATCAGCATGGCAGCTCGCTGGACCAACCCAACGCAAATGGCGACCAATTGACCCCTCAATATCCATCAACCAATCACAGCACTTTGCCCAAAGTGCCATGGATATTTCGGGTCATCTTCCCACTGCTGACATTGTTCCTCCATGGAAATGGCACAAGGTGGGATCCCTAAGAGAGCAGCTAAGTTGGGTTTATATTTATGGTCATTTATGGGCTCCAAAAAAAACTGAGAACTTGGCGGGTAGCATCTCCCCATGAGCCCGTTTAGCAACCCTTCACTACAGTAAGGTTTACCTTAGAAACCTGGGATGAGTGAACCACCCAATCAGCACTGGATCATTGCAGCCGTGCCCAAAAATGGCTGATAGAGGAAATGGCTGAGATGAAGGGCCAAAAATGCTAGCAATGACTAGTTGGTGGTTAAGCCCATGAACAAAATGTTTTGGCTTTGGGTCATGGCTTTCTCTGGAAATAAGTTTCATGAAAGCCCAAAGGTTTACAGTCATTTCACACCAAGGATCTTGTTGTTTTGATGGTGTGCCTTATTTCAAGACACCCCCACATCATCCAAGGTAGAAATTGAAAATCGACATGCACGCGCTTGTACCAGAAAGCCTGAAAGCACCAGCACCCCAAAACGGAACCACCAAATCACCAAGGGACAAGGGTCAACTAGCTCAAAAAATCCAGCCGAAAACAGACCTTCCGTTTTCACAACGCAGGCGGTGTCTCCCTGAGTCACAGCACCACAGCACAATGACCAGCTGATAAGGCGATGTAGATAGAAAAAATGAAAGGACATGCAGCATGAAACGGGATTCCGAAATTGGTCAATAACTTTGAACCATGAAGCTTTTATTGCTGACCAATTTTGTTTTCTGAGTAAATGTAGCAAAATGTAATGAACATCGTTTGTCGTTTCAAAGTAATTTTCTATCAGCCAAATGAAACACTAATTTTCCTATCAACCAAGATCTGTAGATAGTGGATAAGAAGACACCTTCATGTTGGAACTTCTGACCGAACCTTCCAGGAACACCATTCGACCTCCATCATGGCAAATTCATCTTGAAAGAAACAAACTGTTTCCATGTAGTTCTCCACTTAGATAGCAGGATAATAGGATATTATATACAAATATATATTATATTTATTTAGCAGCTATTGCAAACATTTGCCTAATCCTTGGCCTCCCACAGGAATTGAATGGAGTGGGGCACTCAAATTTTCCATTTGGCAGGGTTGCTCCCAGCACGCAGAGTAAACTACATGGGATGGAGATTGGTCAAATAAAAAAATAACATCATGTAAAATCAACAAATCCCCGACACCTTGTGGCTCCTGTCCCCTAATTTTAAACAACTTTAGCACCCTGGTTTGGTATTGGATGGACCTGTTAAAGTCATGATGGTGGGAATCAGACTTGATAAACACAACATCTGGGTGATGGTGGCTATGTCATGTTGAAATATTCCCTTCATAAGACCTTACCTTACTGTTGAAGTCTTACCCTGTGGGAGTTACCTCTAGAGTAGACTCCATCAAAAATTATACATACTGTATATACATCTGCACTTCGATATACCTATATCCCATAAACATCCATCAACCCCGTGTGAATTAACCTACTGATAACATCTTAAAAACCAACTTCGCCGACTTTGGGGCACCGCATGGCACCTCGTAGCTTCCAGCAGCCCTGACAATCCAAATGCTATCGAGCTGCGTACATGAAGTATATCACCGGACCTGCCTGGGATTTTTCCCGAAAGCGCCAAGTCTCAAGAATTCCCCTTGAATGTCAACGAATTCCGTAAAGCCAAGGACCCGCGAATTTTCGAAGTTTACAAAAAACTGGTGAAAATTGGTGTGGTTAACCATGGTATACCATGTCATTGGCCTCAAGATTCATGTGTTGGATTGCTGCCGTGTCTGCATGAGGTTCGTGAAATGCACGGAATCTCTCGCAGGTTTTCTGGGTGGTCCAATAGATGCACCTTTTAAAAAATCCTGATTCCGGATTTTTAAAGATGGAAACAACATTAGGACATGGCAGTACATGATATTGTTGAAACCACCACCAGCCGAGTAGTACCGCAAATGAGAAATGTTTTAGCCGTTCATATAAAAGTGCGTTGGAATGACAATATATATTTTTTGACCTTCATCATCCTTCATCCATCATTTCGAAATTTATTAACCTCACTTCACTTTCGAGTTTTCCAATATCAACATGTCAAGCTGACTTCAAAAAATCTTTACAGCCCCAATTGAAAAATCATGAAAAATCAATTTCTACCGTCTCAGCGCGATGGTTCCTTTTCGTAAGTTTGTTCATGAGTTCCTAAGGGATGAACCCGTCAAGGGAAGTGGTAGATTGATGTTGGCTGGAATGCTGAAGCCGTCAACTTTTTCACAAACAGGATTGGTTCAGAAGAAACACCCTACGGAAAGGAATAATTCCGATGTGTCGTTTCCCTTACCCTCTTGTGAACTAACATAGCTATTGAACATGTCCATAGAAATAGTGGATTTTCCCATAAAAAATGGTGATTTTCCATAGTTATGTAACAGTTTACCAGAGGGTAACAGGAAAAACCCTGGGACATTCTCATCCCCGTCGTGATCTTTCGAGGCGCCAGAGTCTCTTTGCGGCCTTCAAGGGCATCGTAGACTCCTATTGGATCCTGCGGAAGTGTCCAACCCAAAGCTTCCAAAAACCCTTAGCTAGGAAGGTCCGTGTATCAATTAAGGTGGTTTGCGAACTTTAAGTGCACCAAAACGTTTTGATAAAAAGGTTTACACATTTTATTTAAAGGGTATTATAGACCTGAATTAACGGGGTTAGATCGTAAAACGACAACATCTGAACCCTTTGTAAAAGAGGCTTATTGCGCTTGGAAAACAACCATTGGATGTTGATTTTTTTTGCTTCGAGTGATCCGATCATCATTTTCCATTTTGGCGCCTGATTTTCGAACACACCCAGATCTTGGCCTAACGGTCACCATCGCCCCCTTCACCGCGCCTGACTTACAGGTGACATACCGCATCCCTGGAGCATTTTTCGAGGCCTTAGAAGGTTCTGAAAATAGGATACTCCAGACAATACTCCATCCCTATTTGACATGGCCGTTTGGAGGTATGCGGTATACCTCCTTGTTAGACACATTCATCCATTTTTGTGTACGCATTTGATTCAAAAAAAATCGAGGGGAATTATGTCACAGAAAGGTGCAGAACAGAAAAATCGAAATCACTCCTAGGTTTCACTACCTCAGTGGTCGCTTTTCAGTGGCCATTTCGTGTACCACACAAAGCTCTTGCACCAATGTCTGCACATGTTCAAACTTTGCCGCCGCATATGCCCCATCAAGTCCACAGCTCTCAGCATGGAAAGACCCTGTACAAAAAAAAAAACACAAAGCCTTTTCTTACAGCCCGGTTTTTAGGGGTTTTTGACCACCATCAACCCCTGCGAGCTTATGGCTTACCTCTGGTGTGCTAACACTGGGCGTTTTCAGCACACGACTCCAAGACACTCAAGGTAGTTGTTGGTGGGGTCCGAAAGGCTGAAATTCTGGAGGGCGACGAACCAACATTCACCTGAGGGAATTTTGGGCAATCTACAGGAGATGGGGCCCCAAAAAAAAACAAACATGTGGATTTAAAGCGTCCAAGTATGATGTATGACAGGTAAGTTGGTTTATAGCTGGGCTAATGATTGGTTTTATGATGTTTTATAGCTGGCACATCTAAACCCTGAACATCTGACATTGTATCTGTCACATTGACTGCCATCTGTTTCAAGATATGAAAGTACAATTGCATACAATTGCTGACATATAGATAGCTAAGTTGGTTTATAACTCCAATGACTATGGTTTATGATATTTTTAACTATACTTAATGGGGTTTATAAACCAACTTATAACGTGGGGGGCCTCACATTGTACAATTGTTGACATATACTTGTTTTGTCTGAAAGTGGGCTTCCCCTAGATTTGATGCTTGACCGCTTCACCCCAATTTTCGCTATCAAAGAAATCATTTTGGGATATCTATTCTGGCATCTTTGGGCTGGCTACCTTGTAGCGGGACCAAGGCTTGTAACTTTCCCCTGTCAGAGGAGGCTCTCCCGAAGTTTCCGCCCAAGTCTATATATATATATATATCTATTTATATATATATATGTGTGTGTGTGTGTGTCTATATCTATATTTATATATAGATATATCTATATCTATCTATCTATATCTAGCTATCTATATCTATCTGTATATATATATATATATATCCAGACATATATCTATATCTATATATCTATGTATTTCTATCTATATCCGTCTATCTATATCTGTCTATCTATCTCTCTATCTCTCTTTCTGTATCTCTATCTCTCTTTCTGTATCTCGATCTCTACATCTAAATCGATCTATATATGTATGTATATATATAGAGATTTATATATATGTATCTATCTATATCTAAATCGATATATGTGAAATCATGCGTGTTTACTCGCCTAATTTTGAATATGTTGGCCTTCCAAATGGTTCCCAATCACCCGGAAAAAATATCAGATGATCTCAGCCTCTTCCCGGCAAGAGGCGAAGGAACTCCAGAGAAGATGATCCTGTGGTAATCCCAAGGCCCAAAGTTAGGAACCATGGCCACTCTTGCATTAGATACCATGCAAAAGAATATGTAGCTGGCTAGATATCAGTCCAAAAGAATGACAAAAGACTAAACAAAAGACTGACGTCCAAGGTTTACAGAGAAATCATCTCAATTTCAACAAAAGGGGTACGATTGCAACCATACCCAATTGGTCGGTCCCTGGTCGGTTTATGATGGTTTTTGGCGGTGGGCTTACCAGAGTTTGCCACACCTCCTGCCGGACTATCCCTCTAAATAAAATGTGGGTGTGTCATTCTACCTGAAGTAGCCACAGTCACATGAAATCTAGCAGCTCTGATGGCATGTTCTTCTCTGCACGGAAGATTTGAATTTGGTAAATCTTAAATACTTCCAGACTTCCAGCAACGATA
This sequence comes from Symbiodinium sp. clade C Y103, assembly GCA_003297045.1. Taxonomy (NCBI): domain Eukaryota; class Dinophyceae; order Suessiales; family Symbiodiniaceae; genus Cladocopium; species Cladocopium sp. clade C. The sequence continues at coordinate 151,303 of BGPT01002097.1, read as the reverse complement.
ATCCAACCAAGGTGTTCCCAGAAACCAACCCTGTTTTGCTCCGTCATAGCCTCATACCCAACCGGGCCTCAAGCTTTAAGGTGGTTTATATCTCCACGCAACCATAGTGATATATGCGTGATACACATATGGTGTGTAAATTTAATCAAAATTATATATATATATAGATATCTAATGTTGTATAATATAATATATATATATATCCACAATAAATCCAGTGTTGCTAGACTTTTTATGTGTACCATTGTTTGCCAACTTATCAAAGAATATTTCAGGTACCTAAATGAGAGACACTGATCTATATATAGTCTATGTAAGGCCTACATAGGGCAAGATTCGACAAGATATGGCCATGGTACAGTACATCCATTGTAGGTTCCTGACATTCCCTTCATGAACTTCTGCATTTACTCATTACTTATGCATATATTGGGGCAGCAGAAATCACTTCGCAAAGCGGTTTTCTGTTACAGCTCAGTATGGGTCTTGTCGATGCCCGAGGTGACAGGCCGAAAGCAGATCACCCATTAACGGGTTCTTTAAGCCTTGCGGCCAAAAACGCACAAAGTAGTCAATAATTGAGTCAATCATCAACATATCTTAAATATTCTGAAATATTCTCAACCACTTATGATGAAAACCCACTTCCCAGTTCCCAGCCCCAAGATGGCGCCTGTTGCGCCTGCGGTCGAAGGCAGTTCTGCAAAGACATCAAATCCCTGGAAGAGTTTCTGCGCACGCAGGGACTGCAACAGCGACTCCTAAGCGGCGCCACGCTGGGTGGAGCTCGGTGGAAGAAAACTGGGTTTTTCCGGACTCTCAAACCTCAAAATGGCCATGTTCAATGACGAAACGGCGGATGAACTGGTGAATATTTGAGTGATGAAGGTTCATGGGTATTTCTTTTCTATTGGGTTTCTTCAAGAATATGTACTCAGCAACAGAAATGGAAGTGTGAAACCTTATGAAACACATTATGGGAGTGGGATACAAAGGGGATTCGAGATGTACCGTGATGTACGAAAAATATCCAAAAATATGTCTTTCAGGTTCGTCGGAGTTCGGAGGTTCCATTGAAAAAACTGAGAGAGGCCCATCAAATCCATGTCAGAGCAATCTATTATGAGATAAATTACACCTGGAATGTTGGTTTGATGATGTTTGATGTGACACCCAGTGAAACTAGCGAAAATGCTCCGGTATTTGTCCAAATCATGCTGGAAGTGAGGTTGATATTCAGCTGATCTATGGTGATCTAAGCACCCAACATCTCTGTTCAATCCCTTTGGAGCTCATTGGCTTATGATTCTATGCAAAAGATCAAAAGGACAAGACATACCCTCTGGTATTCAAACATGGCATTGGACAAAATCAAGCGTTGATAGATGATGTTCGCATTAAAATAAAACCTTCATGATCATGGGATTTCCCACATGTCTGATGAAACCGGAGGGTGTTTAAACTGTAAGCAGAAAGGCCAAGACATCCCTGTGGGACCGAAAACCGTGCGTGGTTGTGTGCTCTTTCAGCTTCATGACGATGTTTAAACACAGGTCGAAACATTGCGCTTTGGTAGCTCACAGAAAGTTTTTTGTTGTTTGTTGTTGTCAATTCCATTGGTGTCTCAATTTTCATCGGTTTTGCTGCAGCAAATCTTAAATTTTTGTAGAAACTCTGTTCAACAAAAGTTACGGTGAAACTGACGTTTCGTTTCCTTCTTGGCGTTCATTTCAAAGACTCTTTCACGGCTTTGGCTGTGGCCTTCAACAAGTCTTCCACAAATTGTGGTACAAGATGGTACATGTTAAGGTACCGCCACTGCCATGATCGTGCAGAAACCAGAAGCCAGGGACTTGATCAGTGCTCAGAGCAGGAGAGAGGTATTCTTTAAACCTCTCCAACAACTGCCAAACAACCTGGTGTTCAAACAACCTGGTGTTGATATCTATGAACTTTCCCCGTCTTCTCGCAAGCATTTGAAAATTGTGCTTTGGAGTGGCTGACAAAGTTGTGTTCCATGCCACACATGGGCACCCGTATCACTTAGGGCACCCACTGGCGCATCACTTTGGGCACCCACCCAAAATAGCACACTCCTCACACTTTTGACGCTCACTTTGGGAACCCGATTACGCATCACTTTGGGCACCCACCTCAACAGCTACCACCTTTAGGGTTTTTATGTTAAACCAAGTAAGCAAACAGGTACCGTACCACACCTTTACGGTTTCGTATGTTTAACCTAGTAAGCAAACAGGTGCGACACCTTTAGGGTTTCTTATGGTTAATTTTTCCCAACCTAGTCGGAGAACAGGTGCACCACCTTGGGTTATAAACATGCGGTTTACGGAAAACGCAGGTTTGGGAAGCGTACCCAACCATCGCAAGGGGAACGCCGCACAACAAGAGACGCGGGTTGGGGCAACGGAAGGCATATCTCAATGTATCCGAGCGAAATAACTCGTCAGCAGCTGGTGTGTTAGGCTTGCCGTGCTCATCAACAGGTCATCAAGAGGTCATCATCATCGTCATCATCATATTATTCTTCTTCATCGTCATCATCATCATCATCATCATCATCATCATCATCATCATCATCATCATCATCATCATCATCATCATCATCATCATCATCATCATCATCATCATCATCATCATCATCATCATATTATTCTTCATCGTCATCATCATCATCGTCATCATCATATTCTTCTTCACCGTCATCATCATCATCGTCATCATCATATTCTTCTTCACCGTCCTCATCATCATCATCATCATCATCATCATCATAATCATCATCATCAGCGTCATCATCATACTCTTCTTCATCGTCATCATCATCATCATCATCATCGTCATCACCATATTCTTCTTCATCGTCAGCATCATCATCATCATACTCTTCTTCATCGTCATCATCATCATCGTCATCATCATCGTCATCGTCGTCGTCGTCGCCGTCATCATCATGATTATCATCGTCGTCCCTCGTCATCATGAGAGTCATCCATTTACGGGGATGTCCATTGTAATGCGACGTAGTGGGTGGTAGCATGTACCAGCACGCAGATGTAGAGAGGTGCTAGAGTTCGTGATAGTTTCAGAAGGCACCCAAAGCGATACATGAGTTGGCGCCCGAAGCGATGCACGAGTGGGCACCGGAAGCGAGGGGCTTGCTCCACACATGCGACCCAGGGGTATTCTGGGGCTCCGCCAAAACTCATGGAATCCCAAGACTTGACCCATCCAATCGGCCAGAAGACCTGAGATTATATGGCCAACAACCATGTTAAAATCGCAGTAGTTCACTAGTCACAAGGCCGAACACATGGAATGTAGCCAGAAAAATAACCCCCCCCCAAAAAAAAAAATATATTGACCTGACAGAAGGTTTCTTGAAAACGCAGCATGCACATGCATGCATTGCATGACAACAGTAACATCCATGTAGCATGTGGTGTGTATGCTTGTGCGCAAGAAAGATCACAGCGTAGCATGCAGTGCATGGCAAAAGAACATCAACGTAGCATACAGTGCGCGTAGGATGGCAACGCTGATAGCGCAGTATGACGACAGTGTGCACATACAGAGAGCGTAATATTACGAAAGTGGGCTTGCAAAGGAACGTTAATAGCTCCACCACCCCGACCCACCCCAACGCCTCAGCACAGGAATCACGACTAATGTTATAAGTTATACTAGTATAAATTGAAAAAACAAATCCTACAATATCCTACAACTACACGTTTGATTTCCGGACCCCAAACAAAAATATAATCTTGCCTATCCCATCTTTGGTTTCAACATATGAATGCCTTCAAAAGATACCGGCCATTGGATCATCTCATTGGAATATGAATCATGGGATGTAGCTGAACTAACATTACGAACTAACATTAACTAACCAACACTGTGATACAATTTTAGCCCCAAATCATGAGCTAAGTTGGTGATCATAACTCCGATAACTGTTGGGCTTGTAGTTTACGATATATCTCAAATTCTCAAACGAATTCATGGGGGTTAAAAACCAACAAACACTGCCAAGGGGGGACCACCTTGTTCCTGACGCTGACAACTCAACAACTTTTGAGTTGCTGAGTTAACTCTGCATACATAGTCTATCATAGTCTCACAGTTGACATCCTTTCGTTTGTTGTAATCTCGTCTCCCTTATCATCTCACCCTCAATACTGGACCCAAACATGCACAACACCAAACCTAAGGTTTTGGGGGACGCTTATTACTATGCGGAAAAGATGTTTCAGATTGTTCAAGAAACTGTAGCCAAATAAAAACAGCATCTTAGCTGTTTTTAACTCATGATAAACCCATCATTTTGGAGGATTGTTGTACAATGTCAAGTGCATGGCTCAAAGCTCAGAAAAAAAAAAAGTGGGGGGAATTCTGCCCCTCGCAGCCAGGATTCTTGGGTGAAGCTTGAATTCACATTACCTGCAGCTGCAACAAGGCTACGACTGGGCAATTGCAGCTCCCTACATGAATCACAGCCTAGCGCTCTACACATTCCAAGCGGCTAGATTCCAGTTCAATGCTTCAGATGTGAAGTTCCTACACGTTTCCGCAAGAAATCTCTGGCTATCTTTGCAGGCTGCTACCAACTGCAACCCAGACATTCAGACATTTCAAGATCTCATCCACTTGCGAAGAAAAATCACCACGGTTTACCCAATCTGTTTCTGGTCTTGGCATTCGCAATGATCGTCCCATCTGAATCCGTGGATTTTATTGGATTTTCTGTCTGTTTACTGGAGGGTATCCTTGCCAACGGACAGATATGTCAAGTTCATGGTTGAAAACCACTGGGGACGGGAACATATTGACAGAGAATTCGAGGTCATGAAACCAACAAAGGTGGATATTTCATGACAACTAAACTAAACATGAATCCTATATAAAGTTAAGTTCAATGCTTCTCCGGATGTCATTAGTCATCACTTACATTCACCCATGGTGGAGTTGGCATCGGTAAAAGCAACAGTATTGGCTTTGGTTTGTTGTATCCTGCTATCGCTGTGTGTGAATGACGCGTACCGAGTTTCTTCTAGATTTGCCGGTGAAACAGCCACTCTTCGGGGAAAAAATCGCACTTCTTCTTGCAAACAAGAACAACGCTTCATGACAAGTTGCACTTTCCAACGTTCAGCGTTCCAGCACCAGTGAATTGCAGGCACTCCTGCAAAAGAAACTGATACATGCTTTCAAGTGCAGGCTCAAAAACTCTCAACAAAAAGTTAATCTGGGATGATTATCTCCTTTCGAAACATGGAAATATCCCAAAACAAAACTGAAACGGCCAGTTGTAGGAAAAAAGGTTCATTTGTTATCTTGAGTGTTGAGTGCAAACGATATTAAAAAGTGCAGTCTCCATCAGTTTCCTGCCTTTGAGATTTTGAACCCAGCTACATTTTATCTTTTGGTGTCAGTATGGTGCAGGCTGGGGCGGTTGGAATACTGGTTCTGGGTCATTGACTCCCAAAAATGGAGTGCTGAGGATAACCCTCTGGTTATGACTAACATAGCCATGGAAAATCTCCGAACTGTGGAGGTTTCTAGCTGGGAAAATCATCCAAAATTAGCCAGCTATTCAATGGCTATGTTAAATAGCCAGAGGGTAAAACATCTCATGGATCTTTGGGGTCCCCATTGCAGACGTCGCAACAAGAGGAAAACGCAGTTACAAGGTGAGGCCCCCTCAGTTTTAAGTTTATAGCCGCCAGGAACTACAGTTATTTCAGTGATCTCTCCCAATTTACCCTTATTAACCAAGTGATAAGTCAACTTGGCTGACTTAGCTATTTAGGGGGCCTCACCTTGCACGGATAAATAAGGAGTGGAAACATCTGGGATGTGCCAAGTCGACCTCCGGGTTCCAAACCAAGGGCAAAATCGAGCTACAAGCATGTAGATGTCAAAAGCAATATATATACAATTTTCCGGGGAAAATTTACAGTAGCCACAAACACCTTCAAGAAACCTCAAGTTTTTTTGGTCTGCTGCAAGTCTGCAAGTCTATTCGTTAGATTATGTAAGGACCTCTCTTTTATTACAACTATGTCTGGGATCTCCTTAGGTCTACATTGTGCATCGGAGATATAGATAAGAGTAGGTTTGCAAAATCTTTGGTGGATTGGGCTGGATTATTGTCAGATGATACTTTCCCTGGAGTGACGTTTCCAAGAGGACAGGTATCAATCCAGCTCTTTTGGTGCTCATGTTAGATTCGTTTAGATTCCGGGTTGCATGCAGTAGCCAACTACTCAACGGATGGTTTTATGTTAAATTTCAGGAATGTGAATGGTGGCTGCAAACATGTTCCCCGTGTTCCCATTTGCGTTTCTGGCAGCTGTGCGAGGTAACCTGGTATGCTGAACTGTATGCTCACAAAAGGACGTCATTGAAGTAGAGCACCCCGACATGTCCATTTTCAAATATGATGTTTTCTTGGAGGACAATCCTCCAATCCCTATTCATCCTACTCCAGTGCTCAAACACGTTGTATAATGATGTCGTAGTAGTGAGTGGCACCAGCTACAGAATCGGACTCTCCCGCGAAAGAATCATGAATTGGCCAGCATTCAGCGTTTGATTTTGTTGATTAGATCATCATCCCAATAATCTCCCAGCATATCACCATTATCACTATGTATATTCCCGCTATAATCCCACCATAAACCACGACAAAAAATGGTTCCATATGCCGGGACGTCTTCCAAATGAAAGCCGCCTTGACAGTGGGAGAATGACACCTAAGCTTGGCCCCGCTGGTGAACTAAAATCATTGGTGATAACACCAATTCAATCCAATTCATCGCTAAGTTACATGATTTTCAGTATGAAATCTCAGATCTTCCGCCATGTGTGTGTGTGTGTGCAGCAACAACCATATATAGAAAACTTGAACACTTGATGCTTTTGGGAAGCCTAGTAAGGACATCATGTATAAAAGGTTCGAAACATGTTTCCCTCCATTTCGAATTTTTCCTACTTGGATTTTGCGGGCACCCATGCAGCCCATCTTCACGTCCTCTTCTTCGACGAGTGTGCCTGTACGCTGCAGAAACCGGACCCAGCCGTGGTCGCGGCTTGACACTGGCTTGGCACCTGGGCGCAAAGGTGGGTATCCTGCCAGAAACCGATGGTTTTGCAAGACACTTTTTGATCTTTTTGGCAGAAACATCCAGAAACCAGTGATTGTCCAAATATCCACCAGAAACCACTGGTTTGTCATCAAACATATCAAATGACATGATGATGTCTTTGTCCGTGCAACCAATCCTGTGAACCTGGGGCCCTGGAGCCAGTGGGAAGATCCAGCAATGAACTCCAAAATTGGGGCATCAGATTGGGCCCGGATTTAAGCGATGCAGAATGACATGTTTCCACAGGGTCCCCAGACGTTTCTGCTACGAGATGGAGCCACAAATCCAGCGCCTGCGCCACTGTGCCGAGGGACTAAAGGAGGCATAGGTCTTTTCCGGTTCAGCGTGCCTTCTTCCAGGGGTGAAAGTTCGAAACAGCTTCTGAGACCGGCCCCATAAAAGGTGAGCACCAGCCAGCCAACAGACTATTGTTTTATATCTGGTGATATGTGGTGTTCTTTTGGATTTTAGGCCCACCAATGGCTGGGAAAAGATGGGAAAAGGAACCATTAGTTTGAAAGTAAAGCGTCAGAGTAAAAACAGAATATAACAAAATCAATCAAATCCCCAAAAATTGGTGTGAATCCATCTGAAATCGACTGAATACAACAAGAATACAAGACGTGTCGCCTTCTGAGAATGAGCGACTATACCTACCCCCCCCCCAAAACAATACAAGATCCAAGCAGCTCTTCGTCAGCTGCCCGTCTGGACTCCAACCAGGCTAGAACTTCTTGACCTGCAGGGTACGGTCGCAAGCTCTATGAATCTCTAAGATTACCAGCCAATATCAGCCAATCAGTTGCCTGGTGCTTTGGCTTCGAATTCAGAAGCCATTCCCCGAAGAAACACAACCCAACGTATGCCAGCAAACCGTTCCGAATGTGGGGCTCCCTGGAAACCAAGCCACCAACATCCACCAACCTAAAGTGTATACCGAATACGTAGAATCTACAAATTGGGATCCATCTTGCATGGAGACAATGGAACTTTTTGCTTTGCGCGTCATTTGTAGGACTACAAACAGCAATGTTTGGAAATCTTTTGATGGAAAGGCAGAGTCACATGATATTGACCTGCATTGTTAATTATGCGTTGCCTTTCTAAGAATTGTGGATACATAATACTACTTGGACAAATCTATCTATCTGTATAGTGTAACCTCCGGTAATCAAACACGGCAAGGGAGAAACCCCTATTTAGCTCAAGCAATGTCACATCTAAATGCCCATGCAAATTTGCGAAGCCGGGATTTCCCAGCGGCCCGCCATGTTCACTGGAGGGTATCCTCATGGAGTAGTCCCAATGATCCCAAAAAACCAGCATCAAATTTTGATGCTACCCTCTGGTAAACTAACACAGCTATTGAAAATGGCCATTTATAGTTGATTTTCCCATTAAAAATGGTCATTTTCAATAGCTATATGTTAGTTTACCACAGGGTACTTCCACCTCGCCCCCAGTGACATCAAGGCTGAGCTACATGAGGCTAGGCCGTCCGCGCCGCGGCGGAATTGTAGTAGGGATGCATCTTCAAGCGCATCACCTTGGGCCATTGGGGCTGGCACCGGCCTCCCTGGAAGGAAAAACAAATGGAAACAGTGGAACCAGTCTAGCTAAGTGGGCGAGAATAACTCCAATAAGCGTTTTGTTTTTTATTCATATATATATATAAGTATATATATATATATACACATGTGTGTATACACACATATAAATATCAAATATATATATATATATATGGAACTAGTTTATTGTGGAAAATTGAGGCAACCAACAAACTTCTAATTGGGGGCGGCCACCTTGTAGCAAGCCCCAAAGGACAAGCGTAAATCCCCACTAAAAAATATTGGATAATTCAGTCTTTTCTATCTTTTCGTAGGTTGGTATGGCAGTGGATCTATTCAGGCGGTGGGCAGTGTAGGACAATAATTCTTGAGGATCAGCAACTCAGCAACAGTAACAATCGCTTTTAAAGCACCAGCACCAACCCCACCAATCCAAAAATGAACTATTTAAGGTTGAAACCAATCTTAAGGGTTCTCTCCACAGCACCCAGTCATCGCTCGCTCAATCCATATCTAGAAGGCTACACCCAGAATCCAGAACAACAAAACAAAGGAAGCACATTTTCCTCCTCGTGGCATTGACACCCAACCAAAAAAAAAACAAACCTGATGTCAAAAACTGATTGAGCAAATGAAAGCTGGCTCAGCTCACGCCGGTGAAAAGAAGTCGGGCATGCCTGTCAAGCCAAATGGCAACTTCACAGCATAGACCGTACCGATTGTATCCGACTGCTGGGTAGAACCCTCTCAAACAGCACACAAATACATGCAGCATATATGAATCAAACATGTGCTTAGGATCGCCTTCACTTGAGCAAGGTAAGAAAATCAACCATCTGCAAAACGACCAGGCTCCATCAAGGTCGTATCAAGAAGCTACAGTGCACAGTTTTCTAGATGTCCAGTCGGGTTCTCTGTGAAAGCTTCAAGTGCTTTCTAGAATCACCCCCTGAATAAGAGATGAACCCTACGATGGCACATGCTTGGCTCAAATTTGACATATCCCATCTTTGGCGACAGTTGGGGCCCAAAATCATCCAGTGCTGACTTCAGAACCATCGTGGAACCGTCGACGCCACGACGACGACACCGCGCCTGTTGAGGGTCTCTGAGCGACAAACTGCTCGAGCCGCTGCGGTTTTCAAAAGCGACGAGGCAATGCGCACGTCCGATGACACGACCTCGCTACAGCTGGATGGTCCAAACCCCAGGGAAGTGGAGTGAAAATGTCTGAGTTGGATTTAGCCGGTAAACACTTGGGTTTAAGCAGCAAAATAGTGATTGCACCAGGATCATCAGATTTTACTAGCACAATTGGATTTACAACGCAGACATCCCCAGACATCCCGAGCTTGACCCTGAGGATAGCTGATTTTTGAACGTTCATCGTGACTTCTGGAAATGTGGGTGGAGGCACAGATCCCAAAGTAGATGGCGACCAAGATCATCATCACCAACAATCAGCTAGATTCGTGATTCTATCACCACTCTGTGGTGATTAGATCCTCGGTGTCCTTGGGAGAAAACAAAACAACACCTTGCCTGAAGATTCTCAATTTACTCCACTTTTTGAATGTGAACTTCCCCATACTTGGGTCTAAATGTTTGATGTGCAAACGCACGACGTTTGATGTGCAAATCCACGCTTTTGATGTTTACCCCATGTTATAATCACTCCGCACTCTCTCATGCATAAACATAAACAAATCATAACAGTCATGAAACACAATCTACCCTCCGGTAATCAAACATTACAATGGAAAAATGCCTATTTAGTTCGATGATTTTCCCAGCTTTACCCAGCTATAAACCTCTGTGGAGTTCGAGGATTTCCCCTCTAGGCATGTTTGATGGAACTGGATGGTACGAGTAACAAGTTGGCTTATACGATCCGAAATGACAGTTCCACATGGTCCACATGTCGTGCTTTTCCCCATCTTCGATGCCGGGCAGCTGCAGAGGAAGGTAGCACCGGGCTCCGCCGAACAATTTCCTGGGGGCGACTGAGCGAAGGTTGAGCCCAGGTGCAATGCCCCTGGGCTAACTGGTTGATACAATGCGGAATATCATGGAATATCATGGGATTTTTAATGTGCATATGCATATAATACAAAATGAACTTAACTGCAAACTGAGTACCTCAAATAAAGATACTTGAAGCTGGTGTTGCCTCAGTTCGTTAGCTAAGTGGGCGACAATGACTCCAACAGCTGTTGGTCTTATGGTAGACATATCGAGCTGAAGGTGGTACGGGTTATTAACATATTTATTAACCAACAACAAACACAACTTGGGGGGCGCCACCTTCTATCTGATGTCTATGGTATCCTATCAATGATCTTCAATGATATTCAATGATTATCTGGGGACCCTGGCCCCTGGGCACTTCCCTGCCATGTTTCCAAGTTGGCTGGTGGCACACCAGGAGTTACAGGCCAGGGTTGAAGCCTTCGAGGATTCCAGGAGACTTAGGGTTGCACCCCTTTCCTCAGTACGATTCGTACCGTGAAGAAGGAAGAATTGCACGCAGTCAGAAAATCACGAAGATAAGAACGGATGCGCGTGTCAAAATATCCAACTCCCCGCGCTGTTCAGTTTCACACTTGCAATGACCACAGGATCAATATATTGGATTATATTGGCCCATTCCAGTGGATTTTTGGGGCTGTCAAATTTCGTGGAAACCTTAAATTGGATGCCTGGGAAGCTGGGGTGGTGCTACCCTATGGGTCTTCCGCGGCCCAAGCCACCTTTTCCCAGCTCACCTGCTTTGTGTTCCATCCAGACATTATATTTGCACGTGTACCCCCGCTTAATCGTGGCCTCCCCAGCACTGGGGATGTTGCCAAACGCCGCTACGAGCGGCGGCAATGGCTCAACCGATTCAAACTATAATATACCTGTGGGATCCTTGGACAAACCAGGACACGAAACAATAAAAAACATGGCCAAAAGAAAACATGATCCAGTGACTCCCAAATCATAATATGTGTAATTAAAATGTTTCAAATGTAGATTGGTCGCCCCGCCCCCCACCAAAGAATTCCTGCATCCAGTCACCGGGCGAGCATGAAGCAAGCATCCTTTCAAAGTTTGGGTTAGATGTGAAGAGGACCGGTAGGGTAGATGGTTCAAATGCGTTTGTCAAAACGGGGATACCGGGATACCCCCAAAAATTGACAGTTCCAGAAAAACATGACGATCAAACAGCCAATTTTGATGGAAGCAAGGCCGATGCATGCCGATGCAAGGCAAATTTATCTTGCATCTTCGAGTGGATACACCATGATTCACCTTGCATTTTCAAGGGTTGCCCTGTCAAGAGGGTCAAACGAATAAGACAAATAATGACCCTTGACAGGTGAACAAGGAGCAAACGAAACCCTGGACCACTGCGAAAGTCAGAAAAGGGGTGTGGAAGGTTTTGGAACATGAATGTCTTGTGGGAACACTAACCTGATTGAGCTCCATCTTACATTTGCCGTACTAGAGCATCGTGGCGAACATCCTTCATTGATATCCATGCATAGCCATTGCCGTGTGTGGTTCACCAGAAGTGTCAATCTGAATCCGTTGACATATTTGACATGGCTAGCCTTGGACACTGCACAAACATGGTGGAATTAGACAATGTTCCTCCACCAGCAGTATGGTCAAAAAAACGGCCCATGCCATACACCAGCCATTCAACTGTAATTTACTAAATATGTCTGGTCCACGGCATTTTGGTAGATGTTTGATGGTTTTTGTAGAATCTGCATAGCTAGTTTCCAATTCTTGATGAATTTATACCCGAACACGCCCAACTTCACCACTTTACCCAGCGTTGGCACAACCCGCCCGTGCCTTCTGGCGCCCATAGAGCAGCAGAAGCATCCTCGACAAAACATGGCCATCATGGAGAGCCACCCGGGCACAACAAAGGGCGAACTCATCCCTTCTCGCGAATAGAAAAGAGGGCTCTGAGGCCTCCTAGAAACCGTGGCTAAAGATTCATGTAGGCTCAGCCAACTAAATTAGGCTTGGCAAACAACCTTTTGTGATAGTTTTGAGCCATAACCACACCAACGTGGAAACGGGGAAAAAAATGATGGGCTCAATCCTGAAACCATATATCTTGGAGGGGGTGTCTGGAAGTCGAGGAACACCGCACAAGTTATATACATCCTGTTGCCTGGAACTTGACGTCAGTCATAGAGTTTAAACCATGTTCAACCAAACAAACGCGCCGATGATGAGGATCCGGTCAGAGGCTCCTAGATTCACCAAAATCATCTTTTCTGAGGTTTTAGTGTTTCAACAATGGATGAAGTCCCCAATGCATGGAAAGAAAAGGAACAAACTTGACCTACCACTGGTTTCGCTACGTGTCCATCAAAGAGCTTGCGGCCATGATGGCACAAAAAAACAGCTTTCAGCCTCTGCATGGGATGGCGAATCTCTGTGGATGTGCTTGCAACATCAGCTGTGGATGTGGGAACAACTTGTTTTGAAACAATATCTTTCCATGGTTTTCCATGGATGTAACCTTGACCATTGTTCATTTGCCATGTGTGTTTACAAGAGGCTAAAAAGCGCACATCCACACTGACACCACCAAAATCTGTATGGTAAATCCTCTGAGAGAAAAAAGCAGAGAATATCACATCTTCTCACCATTTCCTTTCTGTGAAACCAACCTCTCAAGCTTCAGTTTTTTGTTGGACAAAAGCAAAGAGAATCTTGGTGGTCAGTAAGCGAGCCCCGCCGGAGTGCCAAGTGTCTGGGTGAATTTCCACTTGCCACAGCCTTATGCCACATGTATACATGTGCAAGGGGCTTGGAAAGTATGGACAGCTGTAATCAAATGAGTCTATGTGTACGGTGTGTATAGATCATGTGAACGTGATGTCCACAAGGTTTCAATCTGTCTTGGATGTCCGAAGCAGTTTGGCTACGGTTAAAGACTGGGCTGAACCCCAAAATCTCATGGTTTGTTAAGATTATAGTAATTTTGGGGGGCATCCCCCATGTTGAGACAAAAAAAACACATGTAGCCCGATAATGTTTGCAGTTTGCAAGATTGAAATGCAAACAACCAACGCCTAGGAATTCAGAACCCAACATCTCTGAAGCATCACGCGGCTGTCTTCAAGCGGACTTGGACATGATAAACTGACATCACATGGCAATTTCATCATTGTTCGGCCCACTTTTCAAGCCCAAAACATGATCCAGTCTTACCTCCGACTCTGATTCAGTGGGGCTGCCACCTGACCCATCAAAACAGCCGTTTCGAAACGGCCGCACCCCTGGCCTTGAAGCCCATCCAGTGCGCGGAGCCACATACGGATCCGGCGGGAGAGGGACGTACAAAGTGCCCGCGCGGGTCAAGGTCAGGGGCCAGACCTCGGTGATGGTGGTGGCGGCTGTCTGAAAATGAGGTTCATTGGACTGGATTGGTCTAAGGGAAAATTTACAGGAAACCCCCATATTTCATGGGAAAATCCATGGTTTCCTGTAGATTTTCCCTTAAACCAATCCAATGAGAGGTGTGATGAATTCAACCCCCATCATCCCCCATCGCAATTCTCAGGAAGTGGTCTAATTCAAATTAAAAACCCATGGGTTTCGCATTATCAATCGCAGCCCGAGACCAAGAGTCTAAAGGGCAGCCTGGCAATAGGCCGCAGGGTCCCAGCCGTTTGTTAAATATGTAAAACATATGATACCTCATCCATTTTCAGCGGACTCCTTGGCAAACATTGCAGTGAGACAACATTGGACGGGGAAAGTCAGGTTGCAATTGGAGGAGTTCCATTGCATCCCGATACTTGGCCCGATGAATAAACCATGTCTCTAATTGTTCTAATTCGTCAAATTGAACGTTTTCAGTTCGGTCGCCAGAGTTTTTTCACTTGCATTTTCCATCGAAACACTCCTCAAATTTCTGATCCTGATCTTGGAATCTTGGCCGACTCGGTGGAAATGGCCGAGGTGACTAGTGACTCATTGTGTTGGTTGACCCCTGGCTTCAGTTGGTAAATCTTCGACGACAAACAAAAATGGGTTGGCACCCCGTGTTCAGATGAAGCCACACTGTCGGTGCCAATTCCTCAGTGCTGGGGCATTGGGGAGTCAAAAATAATTAAGACCTAGGGACCTAGGGTAAGGCACCACAAATTGCGTTATTTGTTTGAACTCGCGTGAATTCAACATCCTTTGTTTGGACACACCAATTTTGATAATTTTGACCCGTCCCAAATTTTGTTTTGTCGAAATTGGGGGGTGCCAATTTTTGGGCCACCCTGTGAAAACTTTCTGTGATTGACGTTCATTCATCATCTCCTTTATGGTGGTGGCAAAAAACAAAAGCACACATATGCATATATAAATACAGATAAATACGGTATATATTTGCGGTCATGAAGGCTAATTGATCGAACTCGCAATGATAATGGTGATGATAACAATTATTGCCCACACATAACACTCGTTGGAATCCACCAGGCAGAAATGTGCTACAATAAAACAATCCAATGTTACTCAAGCGTGATTGTCTCATCAAAAACATCTATATCTGGTTGACAGTTTGAACATCTTTGAACCATTTTGAAGTCTAAACCCTAAGCCATCAGTCACTTGTGGGCTGCCAACTGGACATGACAATTGCCATCGCATTCAAATTTCAATTAAACTATCACATCCACATGTCGGCAGTCATGCCATCACATCTATGTCTGCCTTCTCATGCCATCGCCATCACATCCAAATTCTTGAAAGAACATCTTCGAAGAATTGAATGTGCTTAAGCGAAGAATAGACCTACCATGTGGGGGTTGGTTTATAAAACGGGGGATGGCTTATGAATGCTTATGATTGGCTTTACCACATTAATGACCACATTAATGTTCATTGTTCATCCATGTTCTCCCCTCAAAGCAGCCTGCAGACTATTCACTTGACGTCATCCAACGCCATTGGGGTCAACATCTTAATTTGACCCGCCATCAAGATGTTCGGAATATCTGACATCTAGAAATCATCGTCTGCAAAACCCACTCCAGAAAATTTCGAAAGAGCGTCAGAACAAGACCACTCGATACTGGTACCACTCGTAATTATCTAAATACAATCAAATACTCACACCTATGTCCACACATGGTCATCAACTTCCAGAATTTCATCCAATTGTGTCATCATGTGTCATCCAAATTTTCGACCTCTATTGCAATTCTAGACAACCAACGTCATCCAATGCCATGGTTTTCCGAACTTGAACTCCGAGATTCTGAACTGCAAATTGGGCAGAAAGTAGAGTTCCTGCACCTGCTGCTCCTCTGAATGGGTTGGACATTTTCCGAACTCTGCTCGTTGATCATCAGTTTCACAATCAGTTTCACTCTCAAAATTGCCATCCATTTTCTTGCAGTTTAAATCATCTAATTAAAAATGGTGATTTTCCATAGTTATGTTAGTTTACCAGAGGGTAACATCCGACCATTTCCTAGCAATTCGATGGCTCCTGGTACGCAGCATAATCCGGTGCCATGATCTGCACACAGGCGCCACATGCGAAGCCTCTGAGGCCTTCCAGGCCTTTGGGGTTGTACCTCGAGAGGTGCTGCTGGTGAGAGTCATCATCCCATTTCTAGGGGTGAAAAAAAAGTGTTTGAAACCAGCAGCCCAACCATCTATATGGGGTAAATATAGTTCTATATACATGTATATATATATATATGTCAATGTGTATCCTAAGTACTGAAGAATAATATAATTTAATATAATTGTATTGAAGATAAACATCCCCATTTGCTCAATCTCCCATGAAATCCGTCATCACCAGGGATGAGCTGGGCGTTGATCAACTGATTGTTTCTGCTTCATGCCAGGGCTTCAGATGCCCCATCCCCGGGCCCTATGATGAGGGCCACAGTTGCTGCCGCATGAGAAAGGGGTCATCAGTTGGCGATTCAGCAGCCGTCTAGGTGGCATCCCATGTTGATGATCATTGAATTTGCAACTGGCTACTGGCTACTGGCCATTACAGTACCATACCTCCACGTGGATGTGTATTGAAAGAGGGCCACGGGAATTGCCGTTTGCTATGCGTGACATCTAGCAACTCAATCATCCGAATTTGCCAAGTTTGATCACGCTACCTCACCATTTTTGCTGCTTTCAAGGTCAAACCCCTTGGTCCAACTTGTCTAATGTGGTTAACCCAATAGCGCACCAGAATCCACAAAATCACCAAAAATTTGTTGTATAAAACATCAGGATTCTGGCATCGGGTTAAACCACAGTATTGTATCACCAAGTTGCCAATCCTTCCCCGTGCAGGCGACTGTGTAGCTGTCAAACTGCTTGCCAGTGATGTCCTTGCTGCATGGTTGCGATCTCCATCCCCATCATCACCACGCTTGTATATCATGGATTGGCTTAAGGGAAAACACCTGCCAAAAAAATGTTTTTTCAGATGTTTTTTCTATCAAATATAGGGGTTTCCTATGAAAATGTCCTTAAACCAATCCAATGAATGTATTTAAACCAATCCCAGAAGTAAGAAGGCACGAGTTTGTATGGAAGTGTATGGGAGGCGACGATGGAAATGGAGACTCACCCATATTGACTCAACAGCAGGATTCCTCCCAAAAGAAACGGAGGTCGCCAAACAAAAACAGTCAGCTTTTCAAAACAAACATCCACAGAAACTTCCAAACAACCATATCCTTGTGGCAACAATGAAGGGCCATGATTTATCATTGGTTATCATGTACCTATTGGTTGTTCAATGAGGCCCCTCAACAAGCCACCGTTCTCCACATCGCACCCAGCGTCTGGTGGTGTCACCGAAGTGTAGCGCTCGGACCAACAGGAGAAGGTGAGACGGGCACCCGCTCGGAAGGTCGTGGGTAGGCGGCGTTTCTGCTCCCACTTGTCCTGGGTGGAAGACAGCCTGGTAGATAAGGGTTTGTCTGAAAATAAGGGATATCCCTAAATGGCAATTTTAACGATTTGACTAGGAAAAATATCCATTTAACATATCCATTGGGAAAATATCCCTAAATGGCCATTTTAATATATATAGGAATCTGTTTTTTGCTGCTTTGTTTTGTCTTTGTCCTTTCTGCTACTCCTCTTCGACTTTCTTTTCTTTCCGGAGCTAGTGCTGGAGTTACTCTTGGCATCATGCTCACCCTTGCCATTTTCAAAATGATGATAATCCATTGGAATCCGGGATACCCATGGATACCCTATGTTCAGACAAACCCAGAAAGGTAGCAAATGAGCAATTTTGCAATGCACGGATTCCAAAGATGAAGTTGGATGTGGCGAAGAAACGTGGCCCAGAATCCCAGAGTCTCTCATGTTCTACTAGCCATAAAATGGCGTACAGACAAGACCAAACTATCATGAACAAAATCAGGAGATCCGTTGGCAATCTTTAACCCATTTCGACTTCTGTACTTGCTGGGCTGGATGTTGGATATGCTTGGATTATCTAAGCGCAAGCTCCAAGACTACACACTTGTGACTTTCATGCTTGGGATCTTGACGGGGGCCAGCTTGCGGTCATACCAAAACTATTCTAAAGCCCCAACAGGTTCTCATGAGGATCCAAACAAGAAAAGAAATACGCACGTAGTGGTTGATATTGTTGACGACCCGGATGATCACAAAAACAACAAAGCAAAACATCATATTGAATGGTACATACATACAACATCATACAACCACAACCACAATATTATTGATAGGTTCAGTGGCTCAGTGAGCCTCCTTCAGATGTAGGTAGTGTCCAAAATTCTGATGGAAAGTCATGATTTCATGAGGGTGCTGAAAGGGAATATGACCACGAGGCTGGCATATTCAAACATTTGGGGAGGCAAGGGCTGATTTTCCGCGAGGTAGTGATTGAAGTTTCAGCACAAAAAATCCCAGCGATTCAAGCTGAGAGTCGAAAAAAAAGCCGTAGAAAGCATATTTGCAGCTTGAGCATTTTTCCACCCCCAGGCCTCGTCAATGGAGCTGAGGCTGGTACTGCACCAGTAAAGGGAAACAAATAGAACCTTTCAAATTCGGAGCCTTGATGCTGTCATGAACGTACCACAAACGAAATCCACTACTGATTCGGAAAGCTCAGAAAAATTCAACAGGGCATCCTCAAGGCCTGTATCATCCCTCCACACTCCTTTACTTTGGGAATGGAATACTCAATCGCCCAGGTGATGGGGAACAAACAGTATACATTCAACATCACTCAACACCATGAATTTCCCCCTTTTACATCTTTTACCATTGGATTGGTTCAAAAGAACATTTCAACCTTTTTGACCCCCTATCTTGCATTGGGAAAACCATGGTTTCATAGCCTCCCAAGAGCTGCATGGCATCGCATTGCTGGTGGAATTGTTCATGAGGGCAGGCCCCAGAGGTCGCCAAGACCTGTCGACACCACCGGGAACCACCGGGAACCATAACGGTTGTAACCTGGCTGCTGATTGAATGTGCATGTTGTAGTTGCCAAGAAATTGAAGGCATCAGCAACTCCGAAATCATCTTGGGAAAGAGATAGAAATAGATCATATATGGAATATTTCACCAAACCTTGAACGCACGGATCTTCCATTCCGAGAAGTTGGAGAATGGGTTAAGGCCACACCTTGTCAGCTCCAGTGCCAGCTCCAAGGTAATTCCTGGCGGATTTCTCTGGAAATTGAAGGGACATTCCAGGAAGCCCGCAAAGTGGTTAATGGATGATCATGATTTTCCCAGAACTTGTTTTTTTGATATTCCATGTCTAGACAAACCCATCATAGCATTGGTTAGTCACAGCGCATTCTATTCCCAGTGAGATCTCAGCAAAAATACCAACATGCCATTGGAACAGCATCTGAGTCATGCTGAAAATCAGCATGAACCTCCCAAATCTTCCCATCCTAACCCTCTTCGATCATCTTTGCCACCTGTGCCCCCGGAAGACAAGCCGGGTTCCTTCGATTCGTCATGGCCCAGCATTTCCTGGGATGGCTTGAAGCAACATGAAGGGACACTCAACGGCACACAACTGGTAACAACAGGGCAAAATTCACTGAAGTGGTCATACTTGGGCCCTTTTGATCTTCCCATGTTGTAATGATGGGTCAAACTATGTTGAAGAAAAAGGTTCATATTGAGTTCAAGTAGGGCCCCGGCCCCCCCTCCTTTTCGACTTGCCGATGACGTCACTTGCTTCGATGTTCTAGAAGTTAAGTGGTTCGTGACTTCGACAAGCCAGCAAGAATTGCTGAGATACTGTTGGGCTAGCCTGCTAGGCTATACATGACCATACCATCCATGGTAGATCTGCCTCCCCTTGCGTATTTTTTGGGTCACCGCTTGCATCAGAATCGGGGATGCCCCAGTTTGTCTTCAAGGTGGTGCCCCAAATAAATCGCTTACGAAGTTTGTAGCTCCTATATACAACTGGTTTGTAAAGATGTTTACAGTCATATGCTACATATAGAGTACATATACAGTACATACATATATGTGATCATATATCATATTGTCATTGTGTATCATCATATATCATACAATATCATACAATATCATACAATATCATTAATTATACATATCTACAGTTAGATGGTGGCTATAATATCCTACAATCCAACTCATGCCTAGCAAGGCACCCCAATTTCCGCCCCAGCGGCGTCGGATCGGCTCGGTGGCACAGAGGCCACCACTGCGGCATGGCCGTCAGGGTTCCAGAGGCACCTCCGCACGGCGGGGATGTGCGCAGCCAAGTTACCCTCTGGTAAACTGTTACATAACATTACATAACTATGGAAAATCACCATGCTATGAATGGGAAAATCAAGTATTTCTATGGCAATGTTCAATACTCTTGGGTAATTATTCAAGATTCAAAATCTACAGGAAACCATGGTTTTTCCTATGAAATGGGGGAATCATTCAGAAATATCTTGTGTTACCCTCTGGTAAAGCAACACTTTGCTATTGAAGCCATTAGAAATGTCGTGGATTTTCCCACTCATAGCATGGTGATTTTCCATACTTATGTCACAGTTTACCAGAGGGTACAGTAGTTGGACTTCACCAGAATTTTCTCACAACAACAAATGAAATTTAACTGCGACAAAAACCAGCCAGACTTGGAATTATGAGTGTAACAGCTAACACATTGGAATCTGAGCAGCAAATCAATGACACCTGAATCACAACAAGTGGAGCTATCAGCAAAAGAAGGGATTGTATCCGTGGAATATAGCGAGCAAAACCCTTGATTTAGGCTAGCAAGCGCGAACCTTTGCGGCTTCAAGCATCCAACAATGAGGGTCTAACCAGCAACATCCAGCAAATAAATGGTGTTCTAATGCTGCTACAAATGTAGTGGAACATCAAACTTGGAACCGTTTGTGCGAGTAACGAGAAACAAATGGGGCTTTTGGACACAGTATTTCTACTTGAGTACGACTCAAGGGATTTTTTTCGGCGACCAGGAAATCTCCAAACATGGAGGACACTAGGAAACTGCCAAGGTGAGGTACGGGGCTCGAGACCCAACCGAGACTTTGAATCTCCGGGACGGGCTGACCCTCTGGTTTGTTTCACGTCTGGAAATGGAAAAGAAAACATTTTTTTGGCATTGCAAATCACTTCCTACATGTTTTTCGTTTGCCATGTAAATCAAGGGATGTGGCATAGTTGACGCAGTTGCCATCACCATCTATCACTCTCCAGTGGGAACCCGCACCTTCGACATAAACCAAGGAGGCGCAACTGGAGTTGTAGAGGCGACACTGCTGAATTTCCGCCTTGGGATTTCACCACATTTTCGGAATCATGGGACATAAATCACGAAGCCGGGTTTGAATCCAACATAACTCAACTATTAGTTATACTGACATGGCCATTATTTTGGGAGTGTGCAAACAAACAAAAAAAAACACATCACGGACGGCGATGCGGGATGCATCCCTTCCAACCTTCGACAATACTTAGATGGGTTGTTGACTTAGTTTGCTGGTAAGTGGGATATCATGGTCTAGTCCACTATGGAGTGATGTTGGAGCTTGCCCCTAAGTAGAAACCTTTTGGATTCCAGAGATCCCTCCACTTTTCGCCTGCGGTTATATAAATGAGCGCTGCCGCGCTGCCGGGCGGCAAGGGATCCAAACCAGAAGAAGGAACAGTTGGCTCCGAGCTCACACGAATGTTGACCTGGACATGGCGATGGCGACGCAGCGACATCATTTCACCGGTGGTGCACCAGTTCTGTTGGTTGCTTTGCAAACCATTACACTTATTACTTATTCCCATCTGGTGATTTAACATAGCCATGGAAAAGCACCATTTTAATGAAATCAGCATAAATCATCTCTCAATGGACCATTTTCCATGGCTATGTTAAATTACCAGAGGGTATATGTATCACAAACCCGAGTCATTGGAGTTGTGCTCACCAACTTCGCAATGGATTTTGGGCACCACCTTTTTGAGGAAGGTCAGAAATAGACGGATGCCACATGGCGTGGCTGCCGAGAAACAAGAGGCCGCGTTCTCCATGACGTTGGCTTCGACAAAAGCGTTCTGGGCACACATGTAGGATCCCGTCATGATCTCAATGGTGGCTGGTTTGTACCTCGGGGCATGTTGGTGCGGATGATAAAGGTCCGTGGATGCCCTGCAGCTCTGGAATTATGATGACAGCCTGAAAAGGTCATTTCACATTCATACTATGAAAAAATGTTATCTATAGATGTACCCATGGAATGCCAAAAAAGATGGTGATGTTCCATCACTATGTTCAATGACCAAAGGGTAACTTTCAGATTTCAATTGTATCTGCGAAATGTTTGCAGCCATTGGAAGTTCCTTCTTGAACGAGCTGTCAGACTGCATAGCCGTTTGCCTCCACATCTTGTTAGCCGCTCTATCTGTTGGTTTCACCACCAGAAATGTTGGTTGGTGGGGATCATTATCCACCAGCCAGTCCTTTACTGGCTAGAAAATCGGATACCCTCTAATAATCAAAGGTGGCAGTTGGAAATTTCCTAAAAACGTTTTTGTTTCTTTTTTAATGGAAAAATCATCTGTACATAGGAAATTGTCCGATGCCATGTTTGACTACTACCAGACGGTACAAGTAGGATCAACTACTTGTAACGAACAACTAGCCATTTCTTAATCGGGTAATTAATTTTGAGGGTGATCATATATCATATTGATGGACTTATACCCTCTGGTAAACGAACACAACTATGGAAAATCACAATTTTTAATGGGGAAGTTAACTATAAATGACAATTTTCAATAGCGATGTTAGTTTACCAGAGGGTATATAATTACCCAAGAGTATCCCCTGGGTTTCTTGATCAACTGCCGAACTGCCGCCCAGCTACACGTTGCCATTCCCCGCCGGCACGGAGGCGTAGCTCTCGGCCGTCACCGGCGAGTTGGCACCTCGAAGGAGCGAGGTTCAGTGGTTAGGAGCTGGGTGGCAAACATACTGATAGCCGCTGATAGCCTCATAGAACCATCATGCAAAATTCATACACATGTGTATGTGTACATAATATATATATATATATATTATATCATAATATATATATATATATATTATATTATATAGTATATATATATATGTGTGTGTATAAAGTGTGTGCAAAAGCATATTTCACTTTGAAATATGATACGTTTACCTGTATATATCGCGTTGAAAATGGATCGTGACAGTGGGGATCCTACTGCATGGTCAACCCTGCACCCACACCACCCATGTCACGGGATCTCACTTCAAATAGATAGATATATATATATATATAATATTTACATATATATATATATATACATAGATTGAAAGAAACACCTGTGAATTATGGGGGCAACATCATCTAAACATATTTATATATACAATATCCAGAAGACACTCTCTCTCTCTCTCTTTTTCGGGGCCCCTTTTTGTAGCCACCCTTTGGATCCGGCACATCACATGACCCCAATTTTTTTTTTGGGCGCTCCAGTGGACAAGTGTCCCCAAGATGTTGGAAAGCAGTCGCAGGGATGCAACGAAAAGTCGTTTGGTGTGCTGGTCGAGGGGTCATCGATCAACACCTTCCAAGAGTTTGCGCTTGCACGTCGGACCACTGGACACTAAACTAACAGTTTGCTATTGAAAATGGCCATAGAAATAGTGGATTTTCCCATTAAAAATGGTGATTTTCCATAGTTATGTTAGTTCACCAGAGGGTATCTAATGCGATTTGGGATACAATAAGTGATTAGACCGCTAGCATACTAGAAATGGTGATTCAATGGGATATTGACGGGATATACCATCTGGTAAACAAATATAACTATGGAAAACCACCATCTTGAATTGGTAAATCATTGCACTAAATGGGCCATGGCTTCCATAGCTATGTTAGTTTACTGGAACGTAAAATTTGCAACCCATCTCATTACATATCTTGATTTGTTTCTCTGAAGATTGCTGAAATCATATGATATCCTCACATCCATGGCGTAAAAT
The DNA here is from genome assembly GCA_003297045.1 of Symbiodinium sp. clade C Y103. Lineage (NCBI taxonomy): Eukaryota > Dinophyceae > Suessiales > Symbiodiniaceae > Cladocopium > Cladocopium sp. clade C. The sequence goes on along the minus strand of BGPT01002097.1, from coordinate 127,049 downwards.
ATTGCCCAAACTTTTCCACAGCCAACAATAAATCCGTTCAACTGCCTTTTTTCCATGAAAGCTTGGGATTTGCCTCTACCCATTTCTGGAAGATTTCCCAGTGGAAAAATATGCCAAATCATCAACTAGGCCATGGAAAAAATGGTGTCACCGCACCTCCTCTGCGAGCAGCCCCTCTTCTCCCTTCTCCACCTGCTCCGCGGTCAGCAACCGTGGTGCCTGCGGCTGGTGCCGAAGTTTTGGGCTGTTTTGGTGGTGCAAATCTGATGTCAAGCCTTTTCTTTATGTTTGAGAAACACAGCTCCCTTAGTTGTTTCTGGTTGCATTGATTATCTGTCTGTCTATCCAATCCTAGATGTAATCCTATCTGTAGACCTACCTCTCTATCTATCTATCCATCTATCTAATCCTGTCTATCCATGTCTCGCCTCGCACACTGCTTGGTAGAAAATCCCAATGTTCAAATAGCAAGATCAAGCTCGTGACATACATCCTAACATTATATCCCAAGAAAGAATATGTCCGCCAATGTGGTAAAGCCGACAATGAACCATCCTTTATTTCACCTGAAGTTGTTGTTTTTTCATTATTGAACGGATGAACCCTCGAAAAAGAAAATGTGTTGACATATCCAATGTGTGGACTGTTGCATCTACATGTTGATGATTTACATCTTGATATGGGTAACATATCTTGATATGGGTAACACACGGTAAAATAATGTTTAACCCTGGAAATGGATGTTCATTCCCCATTTCTTGGAGCTTGGTGGGTCCCAACGACTAAAAAAATGGTCCCAATGGTAGATTGACCAACAGGAAAACATCATCAACCCAATCCAAGCTCACCAGTAAAACAATGTAAATCATCTATTCCCTGGCCAATTTTGCATAGCTATATGTTAAATTAACACATGGTATGGGCAAATTGCAATAATTCATAGACCTGAAAATTCGTTTATCTTGGAATAATTCCCCTAATCCTAACCATTCTCCCAATGGGGAAGAACAGCGAGGTCGTTATAATTTACCCTTTTACAACTCACCAAATATCCCATGATATCATATTATACATCCATATACATCCTATTCTATATATCCTAAATTAGATACCTACTAATTTTCCAATTTCACCACCATTTCGGAGGGGTTCCATTTCATCAGTTTCATGCAGGAGCTGCATCTGAGGAACAGGACAGCTTTGGCGTCCCAAGGTCAATTCCAAGCCGTCTCCCAAGTCCTTGGTAGAGCCAAGTCCCAAGGTATGGTCCCCACCAAGGTGATATCAAAGGAATATATCACATGCGTATATAATTTACAATGTACAAGTATATACATATATAGTATTATATAGTTATATAATGTTGTATAATGTTATCCCCTAGGGTTCATCAAGGAAATTTCCACAGAGATTCTTCCACGCATTTCTTAAAAGCCACGTTCACGGATCATACTACCACCCGGGAAACGGGGAAATCCCGTCAGGGGAAACTGTGCGGGATTGACATCGTAAAATGGCCACCAGGGTTCGTTCCCATCCATTTGAATTGTTGTGTTTTTGAAGGCAGAAAGGCACCCCAACAAATGATCAAAACATATTTCAAATGTGCCAAAACTCGCAGGAAGCCAAATTCAAATTTCTTTCAAGATATGCACAACTGTTGATATCAAGTCATACCTGCAAGTGGTGCTTTGGTGAAAGCACCAGCCACTAATTTGGCCCATTCCAATGGGATCAAGCACAAAATCATGGCGATTTATTAAGTGGGATGATCGTTTTGTACATCCGCAACGATTGGTGGATGATTCCCTCATATTCCTTCATTTGCATTGATGACTCAATCATCTCCTACGAGTCAAACGAATTGATAGATACTCTACTTGAGACAATAGGTTTCTCCCCCAACGGAAAACATTGTGTTCCTCATTGTCCCAATTCTAAGTAGCCATAAATTGGGTGCATACTTGTGGGGGCAGCTGGGGTTGTAAATGGGTATAATCTGTATAACATATAACCATGGTAGTGATAACCTCCATAACTTTAAATTGGGATACAATCCCTACAACTGTGGTTGGATATGGTTAGATATATCCACTTACAACCTCTAAGTACAAGCCAAGATATTGTGATAGGGGTCAACTCACCCGTGGCCGATGAAAAACCCAGAAGCCGCTGTCTGGTGGCTGACTTTCCTCAGCAGGTGCATTCCAGTTTGTCGGTGGGTAATTGCTCATAGATCTACATTTCTAAAAATAAGACGGGGGCAATCTGTGGTATATCCCACATATGACTGGCTTATAAACCCTTATATAATATATGGTTATTATCCATGTCCTAATTGGGGAGCACTTTTTCAGTGGCGAAACACTAAAGAGTTCCATACTTGGGGCAGTTATAAGGTGGTACCTTGTACCTTTTGGATCCTTTTGGGGTAAACTGGTGGCGGCCTCAGGTTGGCATCTGAATCTCCGCTACAAAGCCACGCTTTGCACGCAGCTCATCAGATATCTGTAGCATATAACCTGCTTCCACCGAGACACATGTAATGTTCACAAACTTTTCAGAAGGGTAGCCCTTCGCACAATATGTTGAGTAATTTACATAATAGCAGTAATGGTGCACGCAGCGTGCTGTTGAAAACACAAGTTCCACTCATGAGTTGTGACCAACGTCCATGAAGAACAGGGACATGTTCCTTTGCTTCGCTGCTAACATGGCTTCCAAAAGATTGAAACGACTCCTTGTGAGACAGACAGTGGCTACAGCTACTCTGAACCTTCAGATCACAAAAGCTGGGATCATCATCCCCAAACAAAAGGGAGAACATGTATATAACATGGGAAAACAAACATGAAACCACCAACTGCACTTGTTGTCATGAAAATTCATGAAAATTCATGAGTTTACACTCATCATCCATTCATCCATGAACCAAGCTTCAACTTGGCCTTTCCAGTTGTGAAGGCAAGGTCTACTGGTGACCCGCTGGTTGTAGCCTCCAAACATGCCACATGTTGACCAAAGAGCTCGATGTAGTTGGCCTCGGCAGTGCAGCGAGGTACCATCAAGGCCTAATTTTCAGACCTGATCTTGGGGCTTTGTCCCCTTTATATGGTAATTCATATTTCATTGCCCAAATATAGGGGTGTTCCTCTAAGCTTTCCGATTCTAAGACCGTCGTTCTAGCTACAATGTTAGTGGACTGGTTTTGTTGGGAAATCTACAGGAAACATTGGCTTTTCAATGGTTCTTTAAATATAGGGTTCCTGAAAATACACTTTTGTACTTATTTTCTTGGTGGTCTACTTGTGAAAGTCTGGCAAACAGCACCCGAGCTTGCCGATAGAAACAGACTATCTTGGACGGGGTTGTTTGCGTTGCCAGTAAAGGTGTTTGCAAACTGGTCTTGGACAATCAAACACTCTGCCGACAGAACCATGCACTTCACCAAATCATTAAAAAATAATCAAAATAAATCTGGTTGGGTATTCCGAATGTACAAACATTCAACGTTTTCCACTTATCAGTTCAGCTGCACGTTTACAAACTGTACAAATGCTCTCGAAGGGTCCCAGTTCCGCTCAAAAAACCTTGGACAATGAGATCCATATTCGAGACGCATGTCGTACCCCTGACATGTCCTCTCTCTCCCTTCTTCATGTGCACATGCAAAAAAATATATATATATATGTATAAACATATGTGGAGTATTTATACGCACACTCGCATAGAAGTATTTGTACATGATTTTTTATGTACTAATGTACTAAATATGTATATATATATATATATACGTAATAAACATATAGAAAGGAAAGAGCGAGATTGACAAAGTCACTGGAGTCCACAAAACAAATACAAATGCCACACTGCTCGAATATGAGTAATCCCGAAATTACTTTACATCCAACAAATGTGGTGCCAACATGCCCCGGATAACCTACACAAATAAGTTAGTGGGATAGGTTTCTCAGGTGTTCCATATTCTTTTCCAAGAAAGTGCCCCAAAAACTTAAGCTTAACATAGCTTAACATAGCTTAACTGATCATGCTCAATCATTGTCTCGGTGAAAATAGTGAGACCCAACCTGTCAACTTGGCTTTTCAAGTGAGCGACACTGAGGTTGCGGAAGTCCCAGGACTGGTTGCTCCTGGCAACCAAGTGCGACCAACCCCTCCGCAAAAAATCTGAGATTCCTTCATGATGCTCTTAGCACTTGGCTGAATTATAGTACTCACCAGCCTGAAACTAGCTATTTCCTTGATAAAAGAGAGTGCGCCACCCCTGCCCAAAGGCGAAAGCGACACACCTTTGCGATGCGGTTTCAAGTCTCTCTCTAATTAAAAAGAGCTGAAATCAGGCTCTTTGGGGATAGTTACCTCAAAAACCAACCATCATCCCAGTGACGACGTGAGGTCCTTATAACTCAGCCAGATTTCATTCATGTCCGGTGGTATATATGTCGTTTTCAGCCATTCTCGTATCAAAAAGGAAGGCCAACTCACCTGGCTGCCGCTCCCAAAATGGTGACTCAAAAGCACAAACCAACCTGGGATGGTCTTCCATGGCTGCTCACAAATTCAACGAGCGAGTCATCCTATATTTATATGTAAAAAAGGCATCAAAAACCCATAATATCACAATGAGGTCAAGTTACTCACGGCAGTTGTACAGTATATATGTTGTATTTGAAGAATATAGATAATTAGATCATGTTTATATCCAATCATATGAATTGAATATATATATATATATAGCATAAATGTATGTGTATATATATATACACATCATGATACATCCATGACAATGATAACCAGGTCTCAGCCACCACCCGTTCCGTTGAGCGCGGCTCATGGTCAGAAGCAGCCCTTGATCTCCACATTGTAAGCGTGGATCCGTGAGGGCGGCCTGGAAGTGGCACCAGAATCCAGAGACAGGGTGAAAAATTGTGGAGATCCACACACCTTAGTGCACATATATATATATGTGTATATTGACACATGTTGTTTAAATGTGAGTATATACATATCAATGGATAAATATGCGACTTGTAGATAAATATACATATATAAGTCATATATATATATATGTATATTGTTCACATGTGATTGTAGATGTTTATCAAGAAGCTTCATTCGCTTTCTAGTTCGGATCAAGATATCAATACATACACATACATACATATTACTTTATATAACCTTTCTGTAGTTACTTTGTTTGGATCAAATATCAAATCAACATCCAGGACTTGAGGGAGCGACATTGGAGTAGACATGTGGGGGTTTCTTGAAATGGGGGATCCCCAAGTCACTATGGGTTTCAATATTAAAATGTTCTTTTTTGGATGCTTTGAGGGGTACCCCCATGTAGGAAACCTCCATATCCCAAGAATCCTTAGATTAGATCAAGTTGGTAAAATGAAGCCAGGTGTTTCCTATGACGCATCAAAATCCATCATAAATGCGGTGTTTACTGCATCTTTTCTTCAACATCCTTCAGACCATTCTGGGACCAAACGCTTCAAACTCGCCCACATTCAAAAACCTGTCGCCTGCTTGGGAGGATATCGATATCACCCGAGGTGGTCTCTTATCCAAAGCAGGAGTCATGCGGGCTACAAGTAAGTAAATAATTCCGTTCATGAAAGCTGCCCTGTGAAAACCACACAGTGCACTTCAACATCCACCTGTCATTTGTCTAAAAGGTGATATTGAGAACTCCAAAAGTGTCATTACTAGAGTAAAACAATACCCGAAATTATTCAATCACCAGTTTTCCCAAGTTGAACACTTGAAATCCGTGTTGTTTTTTTTCGCTGGTGAGTTCCTCAGCCCATCAGCTGGACCTGGAGTGCTGAGTTCCTCACCTGCAAGTAGAAGACGTCCTGGACGGTGGCGATATTCACCTGGCAGAAGATGGGCGCTGAACATGGCTGGCTGGTTATGGCTATTTGTTCCTATGAAATACCATATTCTACCGTGGATATCTAATGATGTTAGCCAGCTTTGATATAACTATTACCAGTCTTGAACCTGGGGTATAACCATCAATAACAGGTGGTTTCATGATGCTTTACTGAGATAATAGTATAATGACATATAATGATGTATAACGATACATACAATGAGAGAGAGAGAGAGATATGTGTATATATATATGTACAATAAGGAAAACCTCAGGTAATGAAATATGGCTGGCTGGGAAATCCCCAAACTCAATGGGCATCCATCAATGGGCAGCTGATTTATTTCTTCTTTGTGGCGTAGGAGTTTTTGCCAGACACGTAATGACTAAACATCTTATGATATTCTAACCTACCCGGTCAATGGCTTCAAAGCGTTTCAAAGCATTTCAAAGCACCTCAACATGTATATTATATATATTTATATATATATATATGATTATGTATATATATATATATACACATCCCAGTCAGTTGGAAGTCGACGTGGTGGGAACTATCACCACAAAATGAATGAAACCCACTGCGCATGACCAAGAAGCTATGCGAGTCATGCTCACCTTTGCTCCAACTTTGTGGATTTGGCATTCCGGTCAGGATGAATGACTGGATCACCATCCCTACTTACTCTATGCCTCTCCCCTTCCAATACATGTATGATCATGTATGGAACCTAGGGGGGGAAGTGTCTATTACCAACATGTGTTGGACATGATTTAAATATGTTCAAATGTGTGCAACCTAGGGCGGGCAATGTCCTTGGAGTGAGTTGATGCCGACGTGTATGCAATATACGGGGGGCAATCCTCATGCACTCGCTGCTCGATGCCACATTCCAGCACCCAAATCACAATGCCGATATTCACATTGACAGGATGAAACATGACAACGCACACACACACAGAGACACAATCCCAAGTGTAGAAAGTCAAGGGAGGGTCAATACCCCAGTACACCATGGGGCAATGCTTACAGGACCCCCTAAACATGTACAAAGCATAAGGGGGTTGCAAATTGTTGCAAATTTCATCAAATTTCATCATTTCCCGGCAACATATACATCTCTAACAACATGAAGCTGTTCCAGGAACCCCCCACCCAACAATAATTAATTTATAAATGATTTCCCCAGGATTCCCAGCTTCCCAGAGCACCCAAAATGTATATTTTGGGAGGGAGTAGTGCCCCCTAATACATTCTTTAGGGGTGGGGGATATGATTGAAATTTGATTGAGCATTTTGGATGCTGCAAAGGTGGTATCCCCCAAGCAAACACAGCTCATTTTAGATGCCAAGTAACAGCTTACGGCTTCACATTTGCTTATGAACTTCTTATATTCCCAACCAAGCTTCAACCAAACCTGCAGCTTTCCTCCAACTAACTCAGACTTTGGGCAGCCCTAGTTCTCTTGGACATAGCCACCTCAATTCCAAACTTCCGGATTCCAAAATCCAATTCCTCCCATCTTTCCGCGCCAAATCTCCGTGCCAAGGATTTCGGAGAACTCTTTTTGCGGAACTGAGAGCCTCCGCCGACCTTTTCTGTTCCACAATTCATGGCTAGTTTGAAGCCGTTTTTTTGGTGTGCGTTTTGACACGGGTCTTGAGTTGATCCGTCTTCAAGCGCTCTTCAAGTGCACGGGAGCCGAGAAGTGCTGAATTGCTTCTTGAACACAGGCGGTCAACAGTCTTGCTCCGAGCTTCCACACGGCTCATTCTCTTGTCGCAACACCAATAAAGCCTTGAATCGTTCAAATGTCACCCGCAACCATCCGTTAATGGGGATCTCCACGGCAGAGCATCATAAACCCCAATTAATATGGAGTAGTAGAACCCCAAAAAAGTCATCCACCAAGTGGGCTTTTGGTCATTGCTCAAGTGGGAAGAGGAAATCCACGCGCATTTTGGTTCCCCTGCAATCGGCTACTTCAACGGTTTTAGCCTTGGAGGTCAACTAGAAATTGGTCATGCTGAGTCATGCTCTCACTCATTTGAATGAGACCATGGCCCAACTTTTGTACCCAATCAATCTGGAAGACTGGAAGGTTTAGTTTAACACACTTGATACTAGTTGTGTGGGTTCATGTGGATTCATTGGTAAATCACGCATCTCCCTTCTGGCCCCCTGGTCCCCATACTTGAGCCCGTGGCTCCAGGAACTTCTCGCCCGAATGCCCAGTTTGTGCCTTTTCATAGACCCAGCTGAGTTTGGCAAAGAGATTTTTTTTCTCCTGCGAAAGTCTCAGGGCTCGTCCACAAAGGCATCAAGAACTACAGGAAGGGGCCCACAACGATGGGTGAGTGTATCAGAACTAGGCAACCCAACATAGTATGCACAAGTGAAATAAATAAATAAACAAATAAATAAATATATATATTATTCACATAGTATTCTATGCATAAATACGCATATAAACAAATACATGTAATATTATATATATATATCCATTGAGAGAGAAAAATATAGATAGATCGGTAGATAAGATAGATAGACAGAAATATAGATAAATAGATAAATAGATAGATAGATAGATTGATAGATAGATAGATAGATAGGTAGGTAGGTAGATAGATAGATAGATGGCGGGACATGAACCACCACGCTCACCGCAAATCATCCAATTTGCCCTTTCTGGACCCAATTGTTGCCCGACAAATTCCCTCTGGAAAAACATGGTCGCAAAAAGCTGGCAAGAGCCAGGGAGTCGCCACTTCAACTTGATGCCCAAGCCCCAAGCACCCCACCTTAAAAAACAGCCTCATGCAGGGAATGGTTTGCAACTTTTTACCCCTAAAGTGACATAAAATGACCCAAGCTTACTCTGATTGGGGACTCTAAGGTCCATAATATGTTTTAGTTTTGTCCTATCTTGAATGCTAGTGGGACTAATACCCCCCCCCCAAGTCGGAACCATTCTGAAGAAAAACTGGCCACTACCCAGTTGGCCTTCTTCAGTTTCAATCACACATCCTTTATTAAACTGTAGCCGACTTGATTGTCACTATTTGTCACTGCTCTTTGTCGTATGTTCTCATTAAACATCATGAAACATCATTAAACATCATTAAACATCATTAAACATCGTTAAACATCCTATAAACATCCTATAAACATCCTATAAACATCCGATAGCCTATAGACATCATTAAACATCATTAAACATCCTATAAACATCCTATAAACATCCGATAGCCTATAGACATCATTAAACATCATTAAACATCCTATAAACATCCTATAAACATCCGATAGCCTATAGACATCATTAAACATCATTAAACATCCTATAAACATCCTATAAACATCCGATAGCCTATAGNCCTATAGACATCATTAAACATCATTAAACATCATTAAACATCATTAAGCATCATTAAACATCCTATAAACATCCTATAGACATCATTAAACATCATTAAACATCATTAAACATCATTAAGCATCATTAAACATCCTATAAACATCCTATAGACATCATTAAACATCATTAA
>BGPT01002097.1:1651-109671 GCA_003297045.1 Symbiodinium sp. clade C Y103 | reverse complement strand
TCTGGGGGCCAAAAGCCACGTTTTGACTGGCATTGTGTACCAGAAATCTTATATGAAGCATGATGTTTTTTTTGTTCTAAGTATTGGTTTTGTTCTAAGCATCCTTGTTCTAAGTACAGCTTTTTCCTTGTGTTTTGAAAAAAAAAAAAATCCAAAATTTGTTCTAAGTAGAAGTCCGGCGATATATGCTCAATGCCCATCTGTTACACAACCAATCATAGCCGACATCCTTTGACATGATGCAACCAACTTCCCCATTGGTGTCCCAAACAAGGTCAAGACCGTAAGAAGTGGCAGTTGAGTGCGCAACATGCGGGTCCAAATGACTTCCAGTACATGGCTGGCTCACCACTTTGAAACCCAGAGACTTATGATTGCATTGAAGGGATGTGAGTGTTTACCATCATATTCATTCATATAACACCTTTTGCTCGCATCATTCTCAACCCTTCTGGATTTAAACAAAAAGATGATTTGTTCGGCCATGAAAGGCTGATGGTTGTCCTCTTTCCATCCCCTCCAGCGATTATTGGAAAATGCCTTCGTTCTTTGAAATGATTAAAGTAACCCACAAAGAACAGTGATATTCCATTCTCACATGAGGAACAAAAATCAGTGGCAGGCAGTCTTTTTCTCAGACGCCCAACAGAAGTTGGAGCACAACCGTGGCCATATTTAGATATCCTGCCAAACAGTGTTTTTCGCTGGATAGCAAATATCATGAATATCATGAATCATAGCAAGAAAAATATAGAAAATTTCCAGCAAAAAATACCAACCACCAGTTGGTTTACCCATTTACCTCCATTTGTGATACCTTACCCCCCGTTTGTTTTTTCTCAACCGTCGTTTTTATATGATGGTTGACCGTATGTACCCAGCCAGTCGGTTCCCCTAGAAATTGGGAAAACCCCAGCCTATAGATATATCTATTGTGACTTTGTAACCCTTGATAAGCTATTTAATTACAAACCAACGTGCCATCTCCCAAATGAAACTAGATAGACCCTGTGAAGGGTTGGAAGACTGCATTCCTCATCATTCCTCTGAAAGATAGTAATTCTCAGGTTGTATGTTTGTTGGGGGACTTATCTAAGGCAACCTTACACTGTGATAAAAGATCCCAGAACAGGTTACACAAGAAAATGATGTGAAAAACATCTTGGCGGGGATTTCATAGAAAGGTCAAATCTTATTACAGCTTTGGCAAAAGACATGTATCAACTTTCTGTACCCTGTGGCAATTTAGCATACTTATGGACAATTACCATGTTTACTGGGTACATCATCAAACATCATCGAACCAGATGCGCCATTTGCCATGGCTTCCATTGCCAACTCTTCGATCACCATTTTTGTTGCTTAAATCCCCATCGAATCACCATCAACTTGCTACCTGAACTCATTGAAATCACCAATAAATCACCATTCCTATTGTATACTCACATGAACCCCCATTAAATCCCACTAGATACCAGTATAACCATTAAATCAAATCCCATGAAATCCAGTAAATCCCAATAAATCCCAGTAAATCCCAATAAATCCATGTTGTATCATTTTACAAATGCCAATTTGTGGCTGATTTGATGCTTATCCCCCAAGGTATACCACTGAGGCGCCGGCGATCCCGACTGTCTCTCCGCCGCTCGTTGCGCTCGCTGCGCTCGTCGCGCCGCCGGCCGTCACCTGGATGGTGCATCACTGGCATCACTGGGCCGTTTGATATATAGATGTCTATAGGAAAATTATGGGAAATTGCAGAAGTTGTCTTTTTTTTTGCCTTTCCAACATTTTCCAACAAAAAAAACACATAAAAGTAGAGGTTTGTGACTCGGAACTCTTTGAAAGAAGGATGGCGGAGTTGACGATCGAAGACAGGGGATTCACTAAACACAAGAAAATACTGGCAAGTGTCCATGTTCCCCATGCGGTGCCAGTGAAAGCTTGTAGGGATGAGGGGGTGTACTTGCCAAAGGGAAAAGCCCACTCAAAATCAAGTCGCAAGAAAGATGATGTGGGGGCAGGACCCTGGCACCCTGTAGTTCTATATCCAAAAACAAATGGAATAGTCGCCATTCTGGGAGTGCGTAGCCTGCAGAACATTGTGAGGTCCTTGTCCTGGTCATTCTCACCGAAACCAATAGGAAAAGGATGGAACATGTTTGGTCATGGGTCATGGCTGGCAAGTTCACAAGTTTCCATGGCTTGCTTTAAGGAAAATTTCCCCCCAAAAGTAAGGGGTTCCGGGGGTCCTGTGAGTTTTCTCATTATCCAACTCTGGGAAAGTTCCACCATTTCCCTCCCTCCCATCCAGCAAAAAATGCCAAAAAGTCACGGCTTCGCTGCCGTGAGTGTCTACTACCACCTTGTGGCGGGAGGTAGCCACCATTTTTTTTTAGGCCTATGTTTTAAGGCGATGAGAACGGATATGCGCCCAAAATTCCCATTGATGGGTGTTTCTGAGTCGGAGGCCCTACTGGTATTGGATGGTTTATGATTGGAAACTATCCAATTTGGGATGATGTTTTTGTATCCAATTTCGAGAACCATCCATCAGTCTGCCCACCAAAGCGTGGACTTTATATAGATGACTTTGGAACCACATACCAATGACATCACATAACATCACCCTGGCCCAACATTGGAGGTCGTTTCCACCACTCGTCGAAAGTCAGGTTGAATCAACTTCAAATCTGTGCGGAAGATTTTTCCAATCCCTCGCTAGCATGCTTGGACATACCCCATTTCATTCTCGTCGTGTAACATGTGCTATATCCCTAGTAAATATAATTGCCGTCAAATCCCAATTTGTTGGGGACCCCACTTCGGATCCTTCTGGGTTGGCTTCGCCAACAACACACGTTGGAAGTCACACTGCTTCATCATCTCATCTACCCTCCACTCAACTAACATAGCTATGGAAAATTGCCCATTTAGTTCGATATAGTTCGATGATTTACCCAGTAAAAATGTTTTTTTTTCCCATAGCTATGTGAAATTATCAGAGGGTATTCCGGGAGTATAAGGGCCTGAATGCCAAGCCTATCTCTTGAGTGCCTCACTGTCACTGCGACTCCGCCCACGCCTGTCCAGCCGAAAACGTGTGAGGCTGTCCGTTCCCTTTTGGATTTCCTCCGTTTTCCTGATGCATCCTGCCACATGTCAAAAATAGATGTAATTGTTTACCCTCTGGTAATCAAACATGGCAATGGAAAATCAATAAATGGAGGCTTTAATGATTTTCCATTGTTATGTTTGATCACCGGAGGGTACTACATGTTGTCTTATCCATATTGAAGTGTCCCTTGCGCTCCCCCCCTTGCTTTTTGCTGTGCCACGACCATGTCAGGACATGGTCCTATCTCCAAGCGGCTCCAAACCTGTGGGTATGGTTCAAAGTGGCACCAGGGGCACCTGGTGCACCCAATAAAATGGATCGACACTGGGATGGTTTGACCAATTCTTACAGTAGCTACGTGCCACTATAATTAATACTATAATCCAGTCTAGCATTGGAATTCCCAATAGATTAATTAGTATTACTATAGTAATATATTTCCAATATATATAATTATATTCCAATAATATAATAATTAATTAATACTATATATAATTGGAATTCCCAATCAACCTCTCTGATTCCATATCCTCTCTGTGGTTCCGAGCCCTCAATTTGACCCATCCCCGCATCCGAAAAATGGTTCGGCTGCTTAGCAGCTGGACCAATCAGATGGGTTGAACGGAGCTATGCCACGCCTGGGATGTCAGGGGAAATTTCGCATTTCAGGAGTGTGGGGTCTGAGATCTGGCCACATACCCATAATCAGATATAGTTGGTGTCATTGACTGTGGACTGAGCAAAGAAATCGTTTCAGAGCTTTTCAGTGTTCCGCAACAACTTTTGTTTTTGGCCTCCGTTGTCACCAGTATGTCACCAGTCTCATCAGCCCCAAATGGTTTCGTCTGATTGCTATATGTGATGCTTCCATTTTTGGACAAACAATGCTCCCAAAAGGTCCAAGATACCTCCAGAATTTTCGAGACACCGTTCTAGGACGGGGAAGGAACATGTTGAACATGTAAAGCGATGCCGTTAATTGTACATGTTTTTACCATAGATTCCGAGGTTTCAGTTAGGATGTCCGACATACCGTTTCCCCTTCCAATCCATAAAAATCCAGGCAGCTTCTCACCGAAACTCCCTGAAATCCCCGTGCCAAGCTGCTTCGATGTTGGAACTCGGTCGTCGCGGCTTGCAACAGTGCGGGCCAAAGTGGTCTCCCTGCACAAGGTTCGCCTGGGACTTTCGCGGCCCGCGCTTCGATGGTATGTTATGTTTACCCTCTGGTGACCTAACATAGCTACTGAAAATGGCCATTTATAGTGGGTTTGCCCATATTTTCTATAGTTATGTTAGTTTACCAGAGGGTACTCTGAAATACTGTGAACATATGTGAACATACTTTTCATGACCTTTCTATCACTTATGTTGGGGGAACCTCTGCACACACAGACACACACATATGATCATATGTATATCATATATTATGCAATTGTCATATTTCATGTGAAAATGAAAATTTCACTGACATGTGTGTACATGATTATATATCTGTAATGTGGTAAACCCAAGAATAAACAATCCCCCAAAATCACCATATTTCTTTGGTTGGGGTTTCCAACCATCCCCAAATGGTAGGTATATTTATGTATGTTGCCCAGCCTCATCAATGGGGCGCCACTTCTGAACCGGCAGCCTTGGTCGTGAAAAAAAACTGGGAAATGCCAAAGGGCTGTGGTGCCGGTGCCATATGCATATATAATCATATATAAATATATAACTATATATTAATATATGTATATATACACACAATTTTGCATATGTGTGTGTAATTGTATATGTTATGCAATAAATATGTATATTATTATTATTATATATTATTACTATATATATATATATGATTGTAATTGGTTATATATCTGTATTGGCTTTGATTTATATGTATATATGGCTTACAGTGTTATAGTCCCTCCTGGATGGTCCAGGCATGTTAAAGCCTGTTAGCTCATGTCAGTTCAAACGGGTCATGGTATTGAGCTTGCCACATTGCACCACTTTGACCCCTCCAGACTCCAGATTCCAATCTTTGGATTTACTGCCAACAGTTGCCATCAACTGAACTGAGACAGCACTGACTTTTCTAGAACAGACCCAGTCACTTTAGCATACTCTCTCTCTCTCTCTCTCTCTCTCTCTCTGTCTCTCCAAATTTGTGCTGTGTCAAGTGCACAGCCCCTTCAACCCTGTTGAATCCTAGTCCACTCGATGGCATGATCAATGCAAATCCCAGGGGCGCCCGTTGATCTCGAAATTTCCGAGCCATTCGAAGTCCTACAAGAGCATTGAACATCGGCAAGTTCTGGCAGAAAAAAATATATGGAAACAATTGGAAAACTGCTACTGTTGTCAATCCATGTGCCAAGGATTGAACAATGAAATCCATTTCAATGTCGAAACTGAAACCACTAAGGCATGCCTTCTAGAAGGAAATCCACACCCGAAAGTGGCCCCATGTCCTTCTTCTGTTCATATTTGTGATATCACCACACATGGCCAAAACGGTTGTTGAAACACAGGGATGACCAACGTTTTGTGGGGTAGATCCGGGCTGTTGCGCTGTTGCATCACGTTCATCAACAGGGTACGAAATGTCCACTGCTTGGACCTCGTCCAACTGCCCAATCGTCAAAGGTGTTCCTTCCCGATATGCCATCCCTGAAGGCTGGATGAAGATATCCCCATTTGGGGCACCTCTAATGTCAACCTCTGATTCACAAACCATGGTTGATGAATTATATAGGGGGGTACTCCCCAATAGTCACAATCTGATACTTAAATGGCCAGAAAGAACAGCAGGTCCTCTCAATTGCTTGGACTTCTTCCGCTCAGCCTTCACAACAGCAGCCTGCTCACGGTAAAGTGCCTGACGTTGGGACGGAGCGGCTCCTGTTTGAAGATCAGCCTTTGGGGAATGAGCCACCAACTGCTATCAAGCGATATGTTACTCACATAACTCACTAAGAAATCTAAAAAATCTACAGTAATGAGGATCGAGACATCTGCAAAACCCCGGAACTTGATCGCCATGTGGTCGTCATCAAACTTGGTATTTCATGTATTTTCCCCCTGAAAGAACGCTCGGTTCAACCAGCTTTGGCCCAACTATACTACATGTTCCTATATTTTCCTGGTTAGATGTGGTACACAGCTGGAAAGTGGTTCATACCCTTGCCATCCCATGACTACAACCCAGTTATATATTGGTGTGTCTGAAAATAGTTTATATACCCCCCAAATCCCGTTGTTAATCATCACTTCCCTCCATTTCAATGGCCATTTGGGGGCATACCCCCATGTTGCCCCTTGTCACACACACCCAATCACACCCAAATAATATATGACAGTATATGAAAAAGATCCATATTGGTTATATCCATGAAATCCCTCCAAATCTCCTCACTTCCCACACCCACTGAATCGCCGCCTTGGAGAGTCGCTCCTCCATGACGCAGAGCCGCTGCGCTGCGGAGGCATGGTCCTTCAGCAGCTGCTGCATCGCGTAGCGAATGAAGCGATTGCTGGTCTTGGCATCGAAGTTCCAACCTCACGAAGTCGAGCCCCGGGAGCCCCGAGAATGTTCGGGGCAAAAATCCATGGAGAGTCCCCTGAATTTATTTGTTGGAGTAGTGACCATTTCATGAGAACAGTGACAATAATGACTTCGTCAATTTGTTGGTGAATAGTGACCAGTTCATGAGAAGAAGTTTTAGTCCACACCAGTCCTCTTCATGTACGGGGGAACTTCACCAACTGTGGGGAGACCCTCCAGTTCGTGAGAATATGGTTTCAACATGTTTAAAATCCATGAGGGTCCCCTGAATTTATTGGGACATACAAGAAAGCACTGGAAAACCACCAGGGTTTTCCATGTGGTGATGGATCGGTTTTCCACATAGATGACTCGGCAGTCACCAGCATCAGCCGTTCGCCGTGTGTTGATGAATTCTGGTAAACTAACATAACTATGGAAAATCACCATTTTTAATGGGAAAATCCACTATAAATGGCAATTTTCAATAGCTATGTTAGTTTACCAGAGGGTAAGCACCAAATATCGAAGTGGTTCCTATCTTAAAACAGATCCCTTCAATCCTGGGAGGGCCGAAGTGGATCGAAGTGGGGAGAAAGGCCAGGCAAACCAAGGCTAAAAGGGAAAGCGACTGGATAACAAATATAGGCTGTGGGAGTTTATTGCTATTTGAGGTGTATTCTGATGCCCAAGTAAATGTTTTACAAGTCTAAGTTTCGCTCTACGTAACGTCAACCCGCCTTGTTTATATAAGCCCAGGTTGATTCAATTTTTGCGCACCATTTGATCATAACAATACCTGATCACTTTTTGGAATTATCCCTGTTGATTCAAGCAGATTGATCGGGAAGGATTGAAATGAGTAATGACTCCAACATACTCCAACCATGCATGGCACCAAGAACGAATTATTATTCATGGGCTGTGTCCCACTACAGCAAAGTCAAATCAGTCAAGTCCCTGAAACTTATAATCCCCCTCCTTGTAGTACCTTACAATTGTCATAATCTTGCTTCATCTGCCGTCGATATGAACGCGCCATATAGGGCGCTTCTCCAAGTTGCGGAACCTGCCAAATTAAATCTCAGGAAACCATCATCCAACATTTCAAAATCATCATGACTCATTAACATTCATCACCCAGGGGAGGAAAAAACATGCACACAAACACACACACACACAAAACCTCCAGTTCTAGATGATTTCCTCATTGAGACCTCCATTTAGTTCCGGGATGGGCTCAGCCAGCGATGTTTGATTTTTCCACCCCTCCCTGGCAACCCTCCATCCGTCATCCTCATCCTCCGTCCAAGTCACGCGTCAAGGTCTGCTTGAACTCCTCGGGATCGATGGTTCCACCACCATCCGAGTCCAGCATTCCAAAGAGCTGATGTAAATCTGCCTACAACAGCAGAGCTTCCGGAAGTTCTGCGCCATGGTTCAAAAGGCGTATAGAAACATGGTGATATATGGTGATCAAACGCCACATGTAATTAATGCTCTTTCCTTTCAAGATTCTATTGGGGACGTATCATGGGAAGATGAATGTGGTGAGCTGAGCCCGGATCACACCCTGGGACTCAGATTCCAAGACTGGAATCTATAAACATCTATGATGCCAACACGGGATTAATAACCTCTGGGCTGTTTGTCTTTCAATGGGGGGGGTTACAATTATTCAAGTATCAGATTATCACTATCAGGGGAGGGGAACCCCCCTACTTCATCCACATCCGGGTTTAGTCTCATCCGAGATTGACAAGTTCACAAGTCGAGTAAATCTTCTGCTCAGAATCTGCTCACACCGGCCTGATCAATGTCCATGACCCGTAGGCGATTCTGAAATTCCTGGCTTTTCGCGGCTCCATCTAGCAGCTCTGGCAATGTAAGTTCACCATCACCTCAGCTGACAACAAAAAAGAGAGGCCAGGTCACCTGGAAATGTCCGAATTTCTTTGGTCAAAAATCCAGGAAGATCTCGCATGTGTGGATACTGTCCAAAAATTATCATGAGCATACAATACTTCACGAGTACAATCCGTTCATGAAGATAATGTGATGATTCTGTGCCCTTCAAAGCTGTGATTCTTTCCAAACTATTCCAAGAATTAATGTGGTAAACCATCCCCAAATAGTCCAGTCCGAAAATCACCATTTCTATGGGTGGGATTTCCAACCCAAATAGTAGGTTTCTGGCATTGGGTTGCCAACCATTTACCAAGAGTTACCCTCTGATAATCAAACGTGGCAATTGAAAATCCCATATACCTGGAGGTTTTAAAACAGGTTTGAATGGGAAAATCATCTATAAGTGGTGGATTTTCCATTACCATGTTTGATTACCATTATAGATGATTTTCCCATGAAAACCTCCATATCCTCCATTTAGTTCGGGGATTTCGCAGCCACGTTTGATGACACTGGAGGGTAACCTTTCAAGTTCTTCCAAGTTGCCATCGCCATCAATGACTTGAAACATCTTATCCAGTCGTCTGAACTCTTCGTCTGCTTCCTCCTCCAGCTCCTCAGTCTGTAGACAAGCAAACCTATTCGCGCGCAAAAATATGCATGTATACATGCATATGCAAATATGCATGTATATATATAATACATTTGAATATATATATATATATACACTATAATATTCATAGATACATAGATACATAGATACATGCATGCATACATACATACATACATGCATGCATGCATGCATGCATCCATGCATACCTACATTACATTGCATTGCATTACATTCCATTGCTTTGCTTACATACATTCATACATACATACATACATACATACAAATATGAATGTGTATCTATGTATGTGTGTATGCATGCATGTATGCACGTATGCACGTATGCACGTATGCATGTATGCATGTATGCACGCATGCATGTATGCATATTTGCATGTATGCAGGTATGCATGCTTGCATGTTTGCATGTTTGTATGCATGTATGAATGTATGTATGTACGTACGTGTATGTATATGTATATTTGTGTGCGCGCTTGCATCACATTCTATCATGTATTTACAAGTTATAAGTATGCAGAATGCATATGCAAGTGTACGTGTATATATATATATACATATATATCAGTGTCATTTGCACACATATATACATATATATATATATACATACATATAATGATTCCTTGTATTTGTACTTTTTCTACCCCTGATCACGTCGCCAAGACTCGGTCGCCATGTTGCTGACATCTTTGGTCCGCTGCTCGGCAAACTGGTCCACCACAACTGCGGATGTTTAGTGACGACTGGTAGACACATTGCTAGGGAGGGCTTGGGGTGGCAGGCGCCCTGTTGCTTTATTGCTGCTTCATAGTTCGAACGATCGTGCTTGGTGGCATGGGGGAGTCTCTCCTGAAACCACTCTGATGATACAAAAGGAGCCACTTCAAAATTCAATTTCCGACCAGTAGGCCAATCACCACCTATCTAAGTTGGTAATACCCCAAAAAAAAGAAACAGCTACAAGTATGTATATATATATATATACAGTGTGTATATATATATATATACATATACATATATAAACTTCAAATAGATATATAATGTTAGTGTTATAAGCAGCTGTTTTACTTTTCATTAGATTGACACCTCACTTGCAACTGAAAATTTCAACTTCCCTCGCAGGATATCACAGGCGCTCCTGCGACAATCAGATTCAGCACTCCGAAGACGATTGAGAGCTGAGAACCTGACCCCGATGGATGAAATCTGGTGTGCTGCCAGTGCTGCACCTTGCCCATCCCAGTTACGAACCCAAAAAAAGGGGGGTCATGAGAAACATGATCCCATGGACAAAGGCCCCCCTGTAGGGCTACACTAGCGCGGGCGGGCGAGCCCAGCCCCAGGGAGGACCCTAGCCATCCAATGATATCCCATTGCTAGGGGGAACTGCTAGGGGTATACTTCACATTCGACTTTTGGGATCTTGTTTGGGGGTGCCCCCATTGTTGCCAGAAGGTTGATCAACCGTTGACACGACCATCCATGCAGCTGGGCAACCGCAAAAAATGAAGGCTGCGAAGGGATTGCGTTCCATCAATGGAAGTGCAACTTTGCCCCAGGAGTCAAGAGCAACAACCGTTTTGAAGAGAAGAAGGTTGGCATTCATGACCTCAAGTCACAAATGAATAGGTTATAGGTTTGTCGAACAATAGGGTAACCCAAAATTTGATGGGTAAGGGGTCATTCTTCCTTTATTTTCCCTTAAAAAAGCCGTATATTATATTCATATATTAGGTATACTGTACTCAGTAATCTATTTTCAGACAAACCCAAAGAAGTGGCAGAGGCGATTACCTTTCTGTGTCGTTGTTGTTGCCAGGTCCAGCTTGGGGCCAAGGATCGTTGCTCAGAGACCGTTCGCAGAAGCTACAATCTTGCCAGACGCCTTCCTCAGCACGGCCATGGCCAAAATATGCTGATCCCAAGTCCCCCAAGCACAGCTGAGACTCTGCCACCAGCACCTTCATATCCATGTGGAGCATT
The DNA here is from genome assembly GCA_003297045.1 of Symbiodinium sp. clade C Y103. Lineage (NCBI taxonomy): Eukaryota > Dinophyceae > Suessiales > Symbiodiniaceae > Cladocopium > Cladocopium sp. clade C. The sequence continues at coordinate 98,499 of BGPT01002097.1, read as the reverse complement.
TCCACTGCCAACATAGACCAAGCACCCATGCAGATAAAGCCTGAGCCAAATGAGGTGAGCTAAGTGAGCTAAGTCGCTCGGCTAACGACCGGTTGATGGTTTCACCAGAGTTCCCAAAATCGGCAAGTACTCAATGGTCACCAAGAAAAAGCTAGCTACCTGCTCATAGAAAACTGCAAGTAACCAGGTTGCAATATACCAGAGATTGATATGGCTTTCTGCCTCTCTCATCACTAGCTGGATTCGAGGGAAAAATCAAATCCAGAACCAGGTAAATTACTCCTCAAGCCCTTGGCCGAGTTGCAAACAAGGAATGACCAGAACAAGGTCTTGAAGCAACTGCTTGCCATCAACAGCAACCTCAGCCAGCGAGAAAACAGAAAAGATGTCCTTGACTGCCATTGTTTGCAGCAGGAAATATGGTGCCAAAACAAAACATCATCAGAGAGTCCTACATCACAAAAAGAAACTGATTGAATGTCGTATACATGTGCATATTCATACATGATATGGCTATGGGAGGGAAGAAAACTGCATCAAAGAGACAACTTCAGACTATCTCACCTTTCCCAATTCGCGTCGAGACGCTTTCGCAGCTCCTTGAGCATGGCAAATTTTCGAAAGAGCCGCAGCAGCCTCTTTCACTGCAGCTTCGTTTGGATGGAGGGATTGGAGGGATTGGACCATAAAACATCGAAAATTCATGGACATGAATACGGGATGTTGCATATCTGGAGATATTCTCCCAGCAAACCAAATGGGTTCCATGTGGGTTCCATGTGGTTGGTTGTGGGGAAACAAACGCGATGTCCTTTAGCAACAAACGTGTTGGGTCAGTTTGGTGTAAAACACTGCCATCGTTGATGTTAGCTGTGAAACATTGGGGCGTATACAACCCTCTTTTTTCATGAAACAGCCAACTGGGATTCTAGAAGCCCTATCTCAACCCCCTCGCCAGCGATACAATCGGAGATAAAGTCTGAAACATTAAAGTCATAAGAACTTCATATACGTTTCTAATGGAACCCATATGTAGTTCGATGACTTTTCCAGCCATAAAACCCTCCATTTAGAGATGTTTTCCTGCTATGTTTGATTACCGGATGGTATTTACAACGGATCAGGGTGCAGAAAGGGGCCCCCTTGGTTAGCTAGCTAGACTTAGAATTTGATGAACTAGGCCAGATGTTTATAGGGGATATAACTTATATAACTAACATTATACTATAACTAACTATAGTCAGATGGGGTTATAAACCAACAAACATAACTAGGGGGCTGGTTCCTGTGGATCTCCTGGATCAGATGGCCTCAGAATGCGCACCACACGCAGGATGCGCAGGAGAGTAAAGCCTCAGCGTCCGAAAATGCCGAAAAGGTCCGGAGCAACATGACTCTGCTGTGAGTTGGGGCTTGGAAAACCACAGTCCCACAATCATTTTGGTGAAATGATGCTTTTTTTATGTCGGATGCTCAAGGTCTATATATATCTCTGTTTGGGGATGGTAATTCCTATTATTTGCCATGCTTTCTTAATGCAGGATTTTGTTAGCTCCACATATTCCACAACCAAGGGACTGTCTCCTGATAAGCCAACTTCATCCAAAATGATTTGGATCAAACCCGCTACGATGATCACAATGTCCAGCTGCGTCCACACTTCCTGCAGCAAACAGCTGCATAGAAGCCATATATGCCCTCGACAGGTGGTTTGAAAGACTCTGGTGAGCATCTACGGTAATGACATCAAAAATCGTTTGTCAAAGAAGTCCAATTATTAATATTATTGGAAGTATAGCCCCATTCATATCCATTTTAAGACAAACGTGGTACTGGTTTGTTACATGGCGCCCTTTTTTCCAAGCAGGTCAGTCCTTTAGAAATGAGGGGTCTCGCGAAAGAAGGTTGCCAAGCAATTCCAATATCTCAGCCGCACAAGATGCGGAGGATTCTGACGGGCTGGGTGAGCCTTTTCTGTGAGGAATCCCAAAAATGTTTGGTCAAGCGGATTCACCAACATATCTACATAGGTGTATAAGTGCATTTGTATATATACATGAGTTATACAAACGGTCCGTACCCATCTATCAATATATCAATCTGTCAATCTGTCAATCAATCTGTCAATCTATCTGTCTATCTATCTATCTGTCTGTCTGTATGTCCGTCTATCTATGACTCTGTCTGTCTATCTATCTATCTATCTACCTATCCATCTATCTATCTACCTACCTACCTTTCTCCCTTTTACAAACACTTTACAAAAGGCAAACATGCATAGTGGGTCAAAAGAGGAGAAAAACAAAAGCAGTTGCCAGACACGAACTGCTACGAATCATCACCCCCCCGAGGCATGGAGGACCCTGCGGCGCGAACCCAGTCTGCTGTCAGGTTCACATTTGCATATTACGGTTGGTATGATTGGTACATAGATTGTTATGTACATATTGTTACGATGTGTTATCGTTTGATATCATTTGGTTCCGCACACTTAGCCTCCAAAATACTGAATCATACTAAATCCAAATGATTGACTCCAAATCAATCCAAATCAAGGTTTATACACACCAGAGCAGAATCGCGGCTAGCAACCAGAGAGTAACCCTGGCCGTGAAAATGACCACCTGCAGGCCAAGGGGCGTAAAGAATCAAGCAACCGGTGGAGGCAAGACCAACCCACACTGGGGCAGTTCCACCAGTCGTTCGAGCGTCAATGTCGATGCATGTGAAGGCAATGTCGGTAAGAACAATGACACCTTAAGGGAAGTCGACTGGAAAGTCTTGGGACCCAGAAGGTGTACAGCTTTCTGCAAGGCCATTGGATGCGGGAATCGAGGATCACACTCTGGCCACTTCGATCTACCCGAAAATCCGAGCCGAGGCGCCCGTGAAACAATCCCAAGTGTTCGATTTCCTGCAAGGGAAAACAACTCGGCAATGGCTCCTGACTCCTTACTGGCCTCCTCTTGCTAGAAGCATGTCCTCCCAACATTTCAATAAATGTCATAGGTTTCAATACCAAATCAAAGAACATCAAAGAACAAAAAGGTTCGGGAAAACACTGGGCACGCCAGGAGTGAGGAAGTGACTTTATTCCACCCTTGCTGAAGCTTTGCGGTAACCGTAGTGCATCTCCTTCTGCGAGGCTTTGTTCAAGGATGGGCGTCGCACCCTTTGACTGTGACAAGCTTTCAAAAATGCGAACAAGTCTCAAAGCTTTTGCGATCATCACTCTGAACATGTTCATGGTCTCTTTATCGAGGCTTCTTGTCCTGTCATGAGCCATCAAAACAAAGCTGAGTTTAACCGATGAAAACGGTCAGTTCCACCATTTGCCCTATGCTACTAACTATTTGATGGACTTGGGGGCACTGCAAATTTTTGAGACGAAGAACCTACTTTGACATCCCAGCTGTTCTACTCTCTTCGGTGCATGCTTGAAGCTCTGAGCCGGTAGTCGCTTGCGAACGCATCACCAATAAAGGGCGCAAAAACCAGCCTCCCATCATCCCATTTCCAAAAAAATCAGGCGATCTTCCAGACCGATGTTAGCGGATGGTGGGGTCTGCCGCAAAACGTCCTCGTCTTTCCCTTTTTCAGAAAACTAGCGTTGGGCCTGAGCGCCTCGATTTGCCGCGTGAAATGCGGCCACTGTCCAAAGACAAACTAGCCTAACTAGTCGCAGCTTATCTGCGACAGGACGCAGGCCAAGGCTACGGGTAAAAAACCCTCCATTTCCTGAATCATGCCCTGCTCCTCCTCCTGCTAGTCCTCATCCTCATCCTCATCCCAATCCCAATCCCGATCCTCATTCTCTTTCTCATCACCATCACCCTCACCCTCATCCTCATCATCATCCTCCTCCTCCTCCACATCATTATCATCATCATCATCATCATCATCATCATCATCAGCAGCAGCATCATCAGCAGCAGCAGCACCATCCTCATTCCCTTTCTCATGTTCAGTCTCATCATATTGTCATCAAACAGCAAAAGGGTCCCTGATAGTGCTAGATGGTATTTTGTTTCACCTTGAACAAGGGCCATCTACCAATCAAGTGGCTTGAAATATCCCAGTTCAAGTCATATGAACCACGGTTTTGAGAAGTTTTGAGGCTCTTGCCACCCGAAAAGTGATGTCATCTACGATCATCTGCTGCAATCCGCAACTCAAATGGTCCCCATTTTATCCCCGTGATCAACAGCCCAAGGCGGCCAAGCGACGATCGTCTGCCGGGAGGGAGCGATTTCAGGATTGGCGGGCCAGTCGGCTGCATCTTCCAAGACACTGGAGATCTCCTTGAGGAGAAGGGTGCGATCACCAGTGCTTTCGGAGAATTTTGGTGGAATTTCTAATTGCTATAACCCCCCCCCCCCCCAAAAAAAAAAAAAGATAGCTTAAGGCTTCATGTAGATTATCACTGTTTTAGTACAGTAAGACTTGAGTTTTCTATCTTTTTTTGGGTGGAACTTAGTTTCCATCAATATTTCAATGGTCTGAGAAATGGCAGGCCCTGACGGGTACTGCTATGGCCTGAGCAGGAATACAGATTTCTCATTTGTTTCCCACGCATTTCAACGCTCACCCTGCCTCAACCACCAGCGAGGCTTGGACAATGGAACTGGAATGAATTCACATATATATATATATATATGTGTGTGTGTGTATGTGTGTATATATATATATATGTATGTATGTATGTATGTATATATATATGTATGTATATATATATATATATGTATGTATATATATATATATATATATGTATGTATATATATATATATATGTATGTATATATATATATATGTATGTATGTATGTATATATATATATATATGTATATATATATATGTATAAATATGTATATATATATATGTATATATATATATATGTATATATATATATATGTATATATATATATATGTATATATATATATGTATATATATATATATATGTATATATATATATGTATATATATATATATCATATATGAAATACAGCAATTAATCCAGATCAGCTCTTGACTTATTGTTTTTGCTGGTATAGCTGATACAATTCCAATGGATCTTCAGGAAATTTCAGGAATGTGAGATCTGGAATCACCGCAATCCCCGATTTGTTATCTTCAACCCACATAGGTTGGACCAGATCCAGGGTGGTTTTCTGTACCGTCCAGGACTTCTGCCCTCCAGCTTCATCCAAGAGGCCGACATCCCAGCTGAAGAAGCACTGTCATGTCTCGCTGGCCTTGCGACAGTGAAAACCCCAACAGCTTTGTCCTCTGAAACTGTCAGATCTTTAGAACACCGAATCTCGGTTGAAATATGTTGAAATGAAAAGCTTGGGGGTGACTGAGTAAAATAAATGTGGAAACTGATGATGGGCCATGAGGTTTTGGGTGCTCAGTTTGAGCCAAAACAAACATTGTATGCCAAATGAAGATACTCGAAGCTAGGGCCAAACTCAGCCAAGTCGCTCTTCCGTGCTTGCCATTTGAAAGGCAATGCTTCAGTCACATATGCGCCACGTTCCAAGATGGGCCTACATTGTTTTGAATGGCCTGTACTTGAGAGAAAAGGAGCAACAGAAATTGATGTTGGCCAATTTGAAACTGTTTGCATCCTTGTCATCAAAGACCAGAACATGCTGCGACCTTGCGGAAACAACAGGGCAACATTTCACAGCTCATATCCCATATGCAGCAATTATGCCCATATTTCTGCCGCCCAAGAGCAATGTTCCGCGTTGATTGTCCGCCTCTTTGAGATATCTCTGGGTCAACACTTCCAAGGGAAAAGTGGTGAAAGTGTCTCACTATTCCCTGGTAAACTAACATAACTATGGGAAATCACCATTTTTAATGGGAAAATCCATTATAAATGGTAATTTTCAATGGGTATTCTCGGTCACCTTCCAACGAGTTGGAACATATTTGACCCCGCCTGCCGCCACGGGCTCGTTGCCTTGAATGCCAGGGGCTGTCTCATCGGGGACGGACTAGATACAAGGTTTGCCTTCAAAGATGTGTCAACCCTCACAACAAGAAAACTGTGATGGCCAACATAATCACAAAATATCACAAATGCGTCTAGTTGAATTGCTGTTGGCAGTATCTCTATATACAAGGATTACAATCATGATTCATCTCGGACCTGAGGAGCCTAGCTTTTGTTTGAATTCATTTACCCTGTGCTCGCCACGTCGCTTTCGACACATTGAGTGAGTGCAAAAAAATGCATATATCTATATAATATATATATATATATATGTATCTACATATAATATATATATATATATATCTATCTATCTACATATAATACATATATATATATATATGTGATCTATTAACAACTATACGTAAATTATCACACTACATAGTCAAGCACAAAAAAACATACACCCAGCCGTTGTGGTTTGGAAAACCGAGTCTCTGCTCTAAGTAGATGTCGCGGCTCGTGCCTGCCAGGTTTGCGGAAAGGACCACAACGGCCATGAAAATCTCTTGGAAAATCACCAAACGTTGTATATGTTGAATAGATTTAAGTAGTGCAAATTAATGTAGAAATCATCAAACATCATCAAAGCCATCTTTCAAACCCATGAGTTTGACAGTTCCACATTATGCTGTCTGGGTAACATCAAACGAATTGGACCCTGCTTGATGCTCCCCTTGTCGCAAAGTATCGCCAGCGTCACGCGCGCCCGATTTGAATCCTGGAGGTTCTTTTTTTCGACCTCTCCACCTGAGGCGCACTTCGCATCACTAGGACTGGCAGCTGGTGGTCAGTGGCTGAGGCTTTCGCTGAGCTTTGATTGGAACCTCGGGGCTGCGCATGCGCTTTGTGGCAGGGATGTGGCTCGGGACCGGGATCGTTTCGGAATGGCCGGATTCTATGCGAGAAACACCGTATGCAGAATTGGTTTGTATTTTTCCGTATTTTTTGTTCAAAGGGCTGGAGTGAAAGTAGTGTTCTCTCAGCCACCGCCAATGGTTGTAGTGTCTGTGGATATCTATAGACTTCATTAGATTCCTATCGCTTTATTGGTTGCAGCATCTAAAAACCTATACTATTTGCATAATTTTGCATATAGTTTTCTCATGTTTTCTGCAAGTGCGCTGAACGGTTCGTGAATGGTTCCTGGATGATCGTTTCGTGTGGAGACTGGGCCCACTGGGCCCCCTGGGCCCACCACTCCATCTATTAGCACCTCACCCCTCGCGATGGCATCAAGCGCTGCAAGTGCCGCAGAAGCATCACCTCGTCCGGTGCCGAGGTATGGGGGGGATCGGCCTCGGCGCAGGTCAGGATCCGAGGCCAGGACGAAAGCGGACCCAGGGGGTATCCTGCAGCCATCCATGGGACATCATGGGACATACAGCTGACATATATCATGGTTTGACGTAAGATGTTTCTCTGTCATCGCAGTTCAGGGAAGCAGAAACCTTCTCTGTCACGTGCGGATGATGATGCTCCTCACGAGGGTCTCCAATCTTGTGACAAATGTCAATGTCTCCAAAGCGCTCCAGCCTAGCGAGGAAGACCAAGGACCCCAAGATACCCCAAGTCCCTGTTGCCGGTGATTCTTGCTGGGTCGCCCACTGGGTTTTCAACGACAGGCGGGTTGTTCCGGAGTGCACACCATCCTAAGTTCTCCCGGGTTGACTAACCACATCTAGCCCAACATCTAGCCCCACACCTAGCCCCACATCTAGCCCCACATCTAGCCACGTCTAGCCACATCTAGCTACACCTAGCTACATTCCAGCCACATCTAGCCCCACATCTAGGATCATCTAGCCACGGTTTAACACATGTTCGACTGCTTGGTCCTCACTGGGCTTTGGGCAATGATTTCTATGGTGTCGCGCACCGCCATATAGCTGACATGGAACCGATGGGGACCTGGATTGAACTGACGACTGGCTTTCCAGTCGCATTTCAAAAGTAGATCATTCCGATGCATTCCAACATAAATGGGTGTATAAACCATGTTTCACCATCAAAATTATAGGAATTACTAGTTCTTTGATATCAATTGTTGAAGTTCAACATCCTAATTTGGGATGGAACACCGTTGTGGAAATGATTGTGAAGATATCTGATACCACCAAGCAATTGCACTAAACATTCTCCAAGCTCCTGGCCTCTTTTTTTGGGGGGATGAGACACGGTGAGAGCAGCTGAGAATACTGAGCCCAATCAGAGACAATTCAAATGGCCGCGTAGGCAGTCTCCAGATTAATAACCCTGGATCAATAAAGGATCACTAATCAACAATCCTGGCTGACGATTTATGATTATTTAGGGGGTTATCCGAAAATGTGATCACTTCTGCGAAAATTGTACCCCCTCAATGAGACAGGAGTTCATTTGCTAATTAATTTGTGTCATGAAGAATCCAGGGTTGACACCCCTCTACTTGAACATCTTGAAACACACATGGCAAATGCGGCAAAGGCAGTGGACCCTTCAAATCTGGTACATTCCAATCGAGGATTCTCCAAGCCTAAGTCCCCTACCTCAACTGAGCCAAACTAAAGGATTGAACCACCACTCTTTGTTTTCCCGGTTGTTTGCTGGGCTCGTGCTGTGCCATCACACTTTGGGCACGGCGAGAAGAATAAACCACTTCTCTCCTATGTTAAGTGTGTCCAACAAGAACTGGGAGGATACACCATAGGTTTCTTTCAAAAGCAAATGTAAACCGAAGGAAGGCCCCTCCACATGAATATATGATCACATTTGGACACACCCATTCTCACCCGCAAAGTTCAAAAAAAAGCCTTGGCCCATATTGGGCTTGGCTAAAGCATCGTCGTTCCTATGCTTATTCTAGCTGGGGGTCTCGTTTCAAAGTGTCACTCTCCCAGCAGGACACATCTCAGATTTGTGTCGCCCAAGACCCAAGAAATGTTCAACCGACCTCTTTGAAAATGACTTTCCTGCTGAAAATATGAGGGTCCACTTCAGTTCAATTGTCATTTGTTCAAATAGAGCAACAGCAAGAGATCCACCAAGCTTCTCTGGTGTTTCCGCAGCCATCTAGATGTTTTTCATCTTTCAGTGCACTTTCACCTTTTCATCCGGTTTTTGCACAAAGCGGGAGAACAACGTCCTTGGGGCAGCACATAGTCTTGTGGCCGAAATTGGATCCCTGGATGTAAATTCTACCCTGCTTCGCCTAGTTGTTGGTTGACCCCTTGGCCACCCCCAAAACAAAGAAAGGGTGATATCTAGAGGTAAACCAATCTGATCCCCAAACCCCGGTCCTCTGTCGATAATCCATGATGAAAATGTTGCAACAAACAGAAATTCACCCGTACTAGTAGACCATAGTAGACCTAAAAGGAACGCCCCCCAAGCATACCACAAAAATGATTCATGGTTGCTGAATCTATATATAATTCTGTATGTTCATATGCTGATGAATTACTTTCCACATTATTTATCTCTTTATCTGTTTATCAGTACTTCATATCATCTATCTCTTAATATGATAGCTTACTAGCAGACTAGCATCAATTTACCAAAGAAAAGAGACAGAAAGAGACAGGGTCTCTTTCTCTCACCTGCTGGCCCCATCTTTCCCATTTTTCACAAGGTCAAGGCACCCCACGACCACCTGCAGCCCCAGTTTGGCCACCAGGAATGGCCTCTTCCGGGCCGCGCGGCGTACATGTCGCCACATCAACTGTCGCAGCAGGGAACGCATCCGACGCCTAATCCAGTGGGACGGGGGTTGGGAGGTTGGGGGTTGGGGGTTGGGGGGTTGGGGGTTGGGGGTTGAAGTGTGTGATGTTTATCCATATTTTTGGTCATATTCACCTGGAGAACTTTGAAATCGACAGTTGTAAATCTCATTCAGGATGGGCTCAGAGCATGAGGATTCCGGGGCAGCCGCTCGCATAGTCAACAACATGCCATCCTGTCTGGATATGCAAAGAGTGTTTTTAAAGAATAGCATGATTCAAACGCTTAAACAATCGCAAACCATGTTGTGTGGGTAGTTCTAAAAATGATTTAAAAGGATAGTTCATAGATACAGATTCAAAATTCATGTAGTGGATGCATGTATGCATATACATATAAATATATACATTGATTCCGTTGTCTCTTACAAAATGTATACATTTACACTTGTCTTACGTGTCGTACATGTATAATAATAATATATACACCCTCCGGTAATGAAACGTGGCAATGGGACATCCCCCGTTCCATAAGATGATTTTCCATTGCCACCTTTGATTACCGGCTGATCATCCCGATAGTAATAACCTCCAATAACCATCAACCACTAATAAGCACTAATAACCACTATTAACCATGTGTATACATAAATAAATATATATATATATATATTATACATAAATATATATATATACATACATACATACATACATACATACATACATACATTAATACATTACATACATACATTAATACATTACATACATACATACATACATACATTACATTACATTACATTACATTACATTACATTACATTACATTACATTACATTACATTACATTACATTACATTACATTACATACATACATACATACATACATTACATACATAACATACATACATACATTACATACATTACATACATACATACATTACATTACATACATACATACATTACATACATTACATACATTACATACATTACATACATTACATACATAACATACATACCATACATACCATACATACATACATACATACATAACATTACATTACATTACATTACATTACATTACATTACATTACATTACATTACATTACATTACATTACATTACATTACATTACATTACATTACATTACATTACATACATACATACATAACATACATACATACATTACATACATACATACATACATACATACATACATACATACATACATACATACATACATACATATATAATATATTCTACGTATATCATATATATATATATATATTACACCTATATATATATATATTACACACACACGTATATATATATATATATACCATATATGAATGTTCCCCAGCACGGCAACCTCCTTTGGCGCTCCGCCTCCTAGGTGTTGATCGATGGATTGGGCTCATGGCTGCCTCCAGCATGGGGGGTACCCCAATGTCTGGATGGTTTTCATGGAAACTCCCAAACAAAAATGGCTTGATTTGGGGGCAACCCCATGACTCCCATGACTTAGGAAAGCTTTAGAATTTTTATAGCATATGATTTCAGTTGTAAATTCCATGGTGTTCCATGAGTTTCCAGCATTTTCTGCTTCTGACTCTGGATCAAAATGCTGCCGGTCCCGCCTCCAATGCTGCTCGTCTTAAGGGAGCGGCGCTGGGGCTGGTGAGGTCCTCGCGGACGCCGCTTTAGATAGGCTTGATTCGATTTGAATTTTTAGACTCGATTCCTAATCGATAGAACTGGTTGATTAGAATAGATAGACTAGGTTTAGACCAGACTTTGGAATTCGATTGGATTGGTTGATTTTGATTCTTTCTCATTAGCTTCGATACATTGGAGTGCAGATTAACGTGGCAAACCCAATGGTAAACCATCCCTGGTATTACCAGAGTTTTACCGTAAACCGGTGGTAAACAGCCACAATCTGCTAATGGTAGGTTGATCATTGAGTTTACCACATTAGACTAGGTTGGATGATTGTTGCTTCAGAATTTGCGTAACGATGCCCTTTGACACACCATAGGGGATGCCTCGATGAATTTTTCACACTTGGACATACCATGACATACCCCCTGGTCAACGTTTACATAACTATGGGAAATCACCATTTTTAATGGGAAAATCCACTATCTATGGCCATTTTCAATAGCTATGTTAGTTTACCAGAGGGTAAACAATTGACTCAACCAACTGGTACCCAGCTGGTACTCAACCAACCCATCCCAACGTTTCATCATGTCCGACGTTGGAATTCCGTGTAATTCCCCATGATTTTTGCAGTAATCAGTAAACCATCACTTATTCAGTATATAATATGTATATATATATGCACATCTATATATATATATATATATATATGTAGTCAGTATAATATAGTATCATATACAGTATATAGTGGTTAAAAAGTGATTAACCCTAGTGCTTCAACGGCGCTGCAGTCGTGACCAGCGGCTGCAAAACCTCCCGCTCTCCTCCACCAAGAGGATGCTGTCTAATGAGGCCTCGGAGATCGGCCCTTCAGTTGGGTCTGATGTCTCTGAAAATACGGGGTTAACCCCGATTTGTACTTATGCATGTAGTTATGGTGATTTCTATGCATGTACATATGTATATGTATATATATATATATATCGTAAATATATGTGCATATGCCTATGCCATCTTAGTCGGAAAACTGAGGTTTCACCAGTGGATCTAAGGTTTTACGTGCAGACCAACCAACTGATGTTTGCCCCCCCCCTTGGAACCACCGCAACGCTCCGCAACGCAGAGCGGCCAGAATCCGCCGGAGTTCTCGCCCCTCTCCAGCCAGCAACACATCCATAACCGTCTTGGTGGCCTTGAATGGTGCCGTCACTACTGAAGGTTTTTTGTCGCAAATGTATATCTATCTATCTATCTATCTATCTATCTATCTATCTATCTATCTATCTATCTATCTATCTATCTATCTATCTATCTATCTATCTATCTATCTNNTCTATCTATCTATCTATCTATCTATCTATCTATCTATCTATCTATCTATCTATCTATCATTATCTATCTATCTATCTATCTATCATTATCTATCTATCTCATTATGATATATTTGTTTCTTATTCATACATATGGTGAATAGTGATTGTTCATGGTGATTCATGGCGATTCATGGTGATTCATGGCGATTCATGGCGATTCATGGTGATTCATGGCGATTCATGGCGATTCATGGCGATTCATGGCGATTCATGGTGATTATATAGTGTTTGTTAAGGGTCATTAACAGGATTTACACCAAATGTGTGGCTATCTTAATAGAAAGAATCCATAAGCATGATGTAATTTTTAAATCTTTTGACCATGGGATGGAATGGGATTGCAATGGGGTACCCTATTTCTAACCCGGGGAAGTGGAGTGGCAAATGGCTGAGCCTCGCTACTTCTCGGATTGAAGTACATTCAATGGATCAATCAACTGGGTTGAAACATGTTGATGTTTCTTTCCCCCATCTGAACACGGATCAACCCACAACCCCATCTGAATTTTGATGGATCAACCAACAAAATGGTTGACAAGGTATTTGTCTATGTATCGCGATGGGTTGATTCAAGAAAATCTACAATTGAAAGGTTCCATACCCTTTGGTAATTAAACGTAGCTGTTGAATGCTGTTGAAAATTGCCATAGAAATAGTGGATTTTCCCATGAAAAATGGCGATTTCCCATAGTTATGTAAACGTTTACCAGAGGGTAGTTGCCATAGTTTTTCCCCATGAAACATAGGATCATGGAAGACTTTGCAGGTTTTCCCAGCGCTGTCGAAGCTCTGTCCGCGTGAGGTCCTTCGACTGCCTACAGAAAATCGTGTCGCTCGGCTTGGGGATGATGGGAGGTATTGAGAAATGTGCTGAAAGGATGGCTTAAAATTTCTCCTGGAAGATTAAGAGTAGATATACATATCTATATATATATATAGATATAGTATGTGTGTGTGTGTGCAGAAATACTTATTTTTGTCATATATTCTATACATATATGTATATAATTATAATTATGTGTATATATAAATATATGTATTATTATGTGTATATATATATATATATGTGTGTGTGTGCATTTTATTGATCTGTATATTTATGTCATTCAACATCCCTATGTAGAACACCCCGGTCACAAAAGTCGCGTGACGTGACTCAAAACCATGACCTGTCGTGGATACCTCAAATTTTACTCCTGTGATCTCCTACGGATTTTACTCACTGGATTCGTTTAAGGGAAAAGGTGCAGGAAACCTCTATATTTGATGGGGAAAACCATGGTTTCCTGGTTTCCTGTAGATTTTCCCTTTAACCAATCCAGTGTGATTTACATAATAAATTCTTATACCACGATGTTTTCCCTTGGATCTTCTAGGCATAGAATGATGACTACAGGATCACCCTGCACCGGTCCCTGGTCCACCTCTTCCCAGAGATCAGCGACCCTTGTAGAAGAGAGAAAAGCCTCGAGCAGGTTGACCCGCTGGACCCGCGCCATTTAAGATCATAATGAAATCAGCAACTACGATCCTATTTCTGAAAGATATCACATAGTAAATATCATTCAAGTGATTCAATTTCACCATTTCCATCTTAGTATCTATTGGATTTTTACGGAGTATTGGTATATTTTGGTATCGAAGGGATGGAGCCTGAAACTCTGCTCCCGCTTCGCCCAAAACGCGAAGCTGATTTGCAGGTCTCCCCTTGCCTCAGCCGTTGTCTCGAAGACACGTCCTCTCGGCCAGTTTTGGGGGTTGGAGTTTTGAGCAACACACACAGTGCAGATGATCACTTTATGAATGGATATCCATATAGGTCCATAATGAACTATAGTAGTTAATGGTATCTATAACGGGTAGTTTATGCATATTATGAAAAGCACAAGCAGAAATGATGCCACGTCACAGTGCTGAAGGGCACCTCGATTCCTCATTCATGGACTAGATGGTCAGACTATGCTAGATATTGATACCATCCCGATATGCCGTGCATCTTTAGACTTACAATGACTTACACATCCTTCTGTTCCCGCCACCACCACATCTCTGTTGGCATCCCTGCCTCTAGAACCGTTTGCTTCAGTAACTTCTTCCCATCATCTGTCCGAGGGGTCCTTGGCTGCTTGATCCCTTGGGTTATAGGAAATTCCAGCAGCTACCCATTCCTGGGGTACAGGCAGAAGCCTTCGAAACGCATATGGCGAAGACGTAGTGTACCTCAATGATCTACTTTGTGGTATCATCCCTGCGCCAACTTGCCACACATCCGGCAGACGGGTCCAAGATTGGGACGCCCAACCCCAAGCCACAAAGCTTATGTTGAACAATCACTCACCCATTTTCGGGCATATACAATATTTGGCCCATACCCATCTCACCATCTGAGCTGTCTACATGTTAAAATCAGGATCTGCCGCAAAGGCAATGCCTTCCAACGTGACGAAGGAGCGCATCACAAGAATGTAGTACGACCTTGGGTACTCCGAGTCCTCTAACAAGTTCCTGGTGCGAGTGCCACAGAAATGTTGAGAAGCGAATTTCCCTTGTCGTTCGGAAATTGCTAAGCCAGCAACGGTAAAGTGAAGTAGTAGCCTTCACCAGCCCAGCCACATGACACCCATATGACACCCACATGACACCGACATCATCACAGAATTTGCACTGCCGAAGCACTTCGTTGCTAGGAGATTCATCTACTTGGGCCATAGCGGAATGCCAAACCGCTGAGCTCCTCATACAACCTCATCCCAGGAAATCCATGAGGCCCCTCGTCCATGCGGGGATGAAGAGTTCAAACATAGATGTGAAAAGCAACCAGGCAAGAATATCTCAAGTTTTGATGATGTCAGACTCGAAATGATGTACATATACAAATATATCTAAATATGTTATAATTGATTGCCATAAACTGGATGCTCTGGATTCTGGATGTCCAATGTCGATGTCTACTCATCAGTGTCGATGCTCTCCCACAGCATAGTCCTCAACCTTTTTCTACCTACTGCTGCGGACTCTTGTTCTTGGACATTTCCTATCAACTAACCTTACGGTATATTGGACATCACTTTGGATCACATTTGACCTCGATTCTCTCGACTCAAAGAATTTCACGCTGTTTTCACTCAACCATGCGTTTGTTTGCTCTGAGAGTAATTCAGTCGTTGGAAAAAACACCACCTGCCAGATTCGACAAAAGACGCTTGGGGCTGCACTGGCCAAAAGCTCTCCGTCGGTCCAAACCCATGCTGTCCTCGTTGACCGGCAAAAGAATTAGGTGTGGTCCTTTATATATATATACACATATGGATATACATGACGAATATATGATGGATTATAATGAACATATGACTTTTTTTGCTGCTTCCTTCACGCCCACGCACCTCTTGGGTAGCTGAGCGCCATGCGACACATCAAACACCGTTGGAATCAAGGATGATACCAAGTAAACTTAGAAGGGGAGATCTTATGGGAAGATTATAATGAACATATGACGGATTTACTCTCATCGTATTATAGCATGTTCAATGGGGAAAGTGATGATTTTTACCATGGGATGAAGGGCGGAACCACCAACAAATCAACCCATGAGACCGGTCGTGTTTTCTAAAATGAACCCCCAACACCATCCAAAAGCTACAGGTGAAAACGTGAAATCAAAACAACCTACAATTTTTGGCTCGAATCATCTTAGATTCCACCATTTTACGGTTACACAGTAAGTTACAAGTTGTAAATCATATCCCAAAGTCAGATGAAATCATGTGAATCTCAACCCCCTGCCAGTTAAGTAAAGTCTTTTGTCACTGAAAAATTCCCCCAGAAGAATGGCATCCCCCGGCCGGCGCCGGTCCTGAACGAGGCGCTCCTTCCCACCGCCGCCCGTCAAGGCTTCCTCCAAGGCTTCAGCGAAGGGCCTGGCAAGGCATCACCAGGGGATGATACAATCGTCCGACAGAGAGAGAGAGAGAGAGAGAGATATATATATATATATACATATACATATATATATATATATATACATATCCCTATGGTATTAAAAAAACTGAGGAACTTAGCCCTAGTTCAGTAGGTTGCCTCGAGATTTAGATAATTTATGAATATTTATGATAATTTTGGGGAAAACAGTGGAAAGGCGCTTCAATCTTGGTCAGAGCGGCTGTGTTTCACCCGGTCGCATCAACGCAACATCATCCCGGTCGGAATTCAGGATACCCATGCCGCGAAAGCAGGGCCTCAGCGGGTTAGCAGTTGGTGAACAGCTGGCCCCAATCAACGTCAAGGTGGATTTAATGACTTTACCACATTTTTAACTGGATATAATGGAATATCCATGGATTATATATGGTTAATTTGGGGATTATTCATGGATTGACTAATTGTGTTGGCTCATAGATCAATTAAAAAACTGGTCTATAATGGTACACAGAGGACATTGTGGTGCACTATCTCATAGCTTTCCCCCAGTACCTATGATCATCCAGAGACTCTTCCCATATGATCCCATAATCTTAGGCGCCAACACCAGGGCACGATAATCTTCCGCCAACAAACTGAGGATGGCTGAAGCCATACTCTCCTGTTAGTGAGTCGCACATCTCAACCGCACAAGCACTATGGATGTTGTATGTGGTCACGAAATTCGCCCCAAAATCCAAGGAAGCTGTCCTACATCAATCCTTCAAGATGTAATCGTTACATGTTGTTACAAAGAAAAAGTGCTGACTTGTCATCTCAAACATCAGTCCTCAATTGGTATAAGTCCAAATTCGGATCTTCAAGCCAACCGCTGACAGTTTTTCCAGCAAATCCTGTTTTCAATTCATCCCGGTTTGGAATCACATCCTGTGTCTATCTGACACAGCACCACGTGTTTAGTCTTTTTCGCGCAATTGTTTGCTAGTTCAACCATCCCAAAGCTTCTGTACCTAACTACGTTCTGACCCGTCCAAATGTGTTGGTGAAACAATCCCAGTTCAGTTGAACCATCGTGAAACCGTGAAAATGTTCAACTTGTCAGCTTTTGGATTGCTTAAAGTCATATAAAGCCACAATAAACTATGACAATGGTTTACTATGACTACTGGGAGAGACAACATTAATATACACTAATGATAAACATTCATAAACCCTCCTTGAAATGCGAAAAAAAACACCACATTAAACCATGATTCTCCCATGGTTTAATCTCCGTTCGGCCTGATGGATGTTCGTCATCTGCGCCACCAAACCGAAATCGATCAAACCCAAACGGCCATCCTCCAACAGCATCCTGCAGGCTGGAGGAAAAAAACCTCTGAGATGAATTGATTTTCTTATGTTTCATCCACAGCACATGATTGGGAAAAACCAATGATGTGTGTTTTTTGGTGGGGAAATTTGGTGCCACCCCTCATGAAAAACGTTTGGAGAAACTTAAGATGAAATTTGATGAAAGTATGGAAGGTGATTGAACTGAGAGAAATGATGAGAAATGCAGATTGAAGCAGCAAAAAGAGGGCGGTGTTTTTTTTCCGCCCATGCCACTCTGCAGCCAAAAGAAGCGCAACGAGAAAATGGAAAGGTTGACCCGACCTAAACATTCCCAGGCTTGGTCTCATGAAAAATTAGAGGACCACCCATGACCACCCTACATTTGGCTGGGCACCCCACAGTTCCCAACATTATCAAAATTCACCCAATCCAAATTTTGGCCAAGGGACATGTTGCCCTCATGAGGGTCGCAGTGCACAAAACCAGCATCCATCAACTGCCTACCACTTCAAAGCTGGAAGCCAACCCACTTGCCTTGTTTTCCTTGAAACAAGCAAACGCCTTACTAAATGCGTTTAAAAAAATCAAACCCTAAAGACATTTCAATGTGAAACTTGCACTGATCATGTTTGAACGTCTTTGATTTGGAGCAGTTGCTGCTGCTTCTGACATTTCTGACGAAGCCCCCCTCTCAAACCAATCATGCCAGGAAGGCAATGAAAGGCACGGCCTTCCGGCAAAAACCAGTGGCTCCCAAGAGGGAAATGCGACATGTGAAAAACCAAGGGGACTGCAGAACATTCGGAGAAAATAACGATTCCAAATCAATTCAATTTGGTTCTGAATCTTGAAGGAGATCTCCGTCTAACATTTGCGGAGAGTTCCTGAAAAGGGACATGCGAAGCTCCAAAAAATAAGGTGCTCGTAAGAACAACAAAACATGTCGTCTTTTGGTCGAAAAATGGAGAACCATGACAGAACAATCCCTGTGAAAAAATCATCAACCATAAGAACTCCACTAATAAAATTTCAAAAGGACCTACTCAAAAATACTCAAAAACACTCAAAAACAAAAAACGACTCTTAAAATATCTTAAAATACCCCAAAAAAAAGAACATATCTAAGATTACCCATAGATGACCATCGTTCCAAAAAAAAAAAAGCTCCAAGGCCGAGGACCCCAACGCCGCCAGGTTCACCATCCGCAGCTTTTCCGAGGCCGTGAGCTCCCGGGGCTTTCGACCATGGAGCCAACTGGTGGTGAGGACCTGGAAGGACCGGGAACGTCCTAGGGGACGTCCATGGAAAAATGATGTTATTTACTATATATATATATATATATATGTGTGTGTGTATGTATATGTGTATATATATATATATACATATAAATATATATATATATATGTATATATATATATATATATAGGTTTATTAACTGAAATAATCCATATAAAAATGGTATCTTTTACCGGCAAAAATCAGGTGTTTTATCATTGGTTTTCTCATTTAGTGATGGTTGAATTTTAATTCGAGACTCTCCCTGGAAGAGGCAAACAATTGATCCATCAAGAACTATGGGAAGTCATATGGGAAAATATATGGAAATTCCATAACATAATTTTCATGGGGGGGGTGCACGTTGTCAACGAATGAACATCGTTGTTTTTGTTGGGAGGATTGCTTACTTGAAAGGAAAATGCGGGGGTACTATGAGCAACAAAATTAGATCGCATGCAAGTCGTGGGTCTCCAGTCTCCCCATGGATTCAGAATCCAAACTCTGGAGGTTTCCTGTGATGTTTGATGATTTTGTCCAAACAAAGTCTAGCAAGGTTACCACTATCTTTGAGAAAAGTGAGGGGACATGGAAGATGAAGTAAGAAATGATGCTGATGCTGATGCTGATGCTGCTGATGATGATGATGATTATTATTGTTGTTGTTATTATCATTGTTATTAATATTGTTATTATTGGTATATATTATTGTTAATAAGCATTATATATTATTGCTATTAGGTGTTTGGGTATCATGCTTCCATGTATGATTTCTTTTTAATTTTTGAATAATTCAACCACTTGCCCCAGAAACTGCCCCCGCCGCACCGCCGCACCTTGACCTTTGTTCGGGACCAAATCACCTGTGGTCCATGAGTCTCTGTTGAACTTTGTCTTGACCCTGAGTGATCCGTTTTCTCTTGACCAAACCTTGCAATGGAATCTTTGTTGTTGGTCCGTTACCCTGTGGACATCTATATCACATAGCCATGGAAAATGGCCCGTGAAAGTAGATGAAAATTATATATATGTATGTATATATAGCTATAAAAAAATGGTGCCTTTTCACAGCTATAGGTTACCAGAGGCTAAAGCTGCCTCGGGCACCACCACGTCGGGACAGGCTTCTCCATAAAGGTCCCGGAACTTCTCGATGTGCTCAGCCTGCAGAAGTCCCCAACCACCAATGGTGAAGCCTTAAGGGTTGACACCAGACATGACCTGGTTGGTGAATGGAGGGAGCTAGGGCTAGGGAGATAAAAATGATTGTGAATGATTCATTAATGATTCTGATGGGTATCCTGGATATCCATATGTTCATATATGTTCTATGTTCGTAGCAAATGGGGAGCCCAAGAAGCTACGAATTGAGGCTCAATGGATTGGCTTGAAGGAAAGTGACACCGAAACCACGTTTTTTTTGATGTGTTTCGAATCAAACATGGGAGACAAACCTTTGAAAGAAACCAAAACCAATCCAATGACACAACATCATGTTATGCTATGAAACAAGACATGTGATCTCTTCAACTGTGAAGTCCTCCATGGTGAAATCCAGCTCGGCAAAGAGACCATCAGCCACTTCGGCCAGGACCGACCTGAATCTTCCGCAGCTTGAGGAAAAATGAAGGGCTTACCAGGCGGTTACCAAGCATTTCCAACAGTAACTTAGTAACTTACAGTAATTGATGAAGTGGAAATTCTGATGGACCTCTACGGCTATCTGGTGGCGTTCGCTCCCCCCAAAAAGGAACAACAACAAATATATTATATATTTACACATATGCTATCCAGAAGGGCCAGCCTCAAGTTGACTTGCAATCATCACCTACTCCTTGAGTTTCAGAAAAATCTGTAGCTCTCCATGGCTCTGGGTGTTCCCAGCTGAGCGATCTCGGAGCTGCGGGTGACACCAATGACGGCATTCACCATGGCTAAGATCTGGCGTAGCACGTAGAAATCGAGACCTGAACCCGATCTGGGTCACCCTCTGGTGATCTCGGGTATCAATGGTATGTGATAAACCCCGGAAGTAACACGATCCAGTTTTTCCTCTCTAGAAGGCTCAAGTTGTTCAAACACTATTTCGAAAATCAACATTCATTGGATTGGTGAATGGGAAAAATTTACAGGAAACCCCCATATTTCATGGGAAAATCCATGGTTTCCTGTAAATTTTCCCTTAAATCAATCCAATGAAACATCCATTCGCTGTGGCAAACGCCGCTGAGATTTGCACCAACCTGCTCTGCCAAACCAGGGCGCTGGACTTTCACAGCAACCTGCGCCGCAAGCGTTTTTGAGTCGTTGCGGCTGTTGAATCGAATCAACTACTGATGATATCTGATGCCCTCTGGTAAACTAGCCGTTTGCTATGGAAAATGGCAATTTATAGTGGATTTTCCCATCAAAAATGGTGAGTTTTCATAGCTATGTTAGTTTACCAGAGTGTAGTGGCTGCACTTGTTTGGGGGAATAATTCTTGACTGCAAGGAAAAACTTACAAGAATGGATGTCTCTTGTTCCAGCAATTTGCTTCTGGAAGAAGAAACTCATTGGAACAGGCAAGAGAGCCTCCTGCCCATCCACCAGCTTTCCACGGTACACCTGCAGCACAGGTGTTGCAAATCAATGGACACTTTTCAGGTTCAAAAGAGGAAATCCTACCCAAGTGATCCCAAATCTACTCTGGCTTGACCCACGCCCTGGGGTAATATCTCATGATATGAAGAGCCGAATATATCAATATGCCCGCAAGGCTCTGACATTCCAGCGTTCTTAGCATGAACCCTCAGCACTCCAGAATCCCAAATCTGAACAAAAGCCCAAATCTGGATGCTGCCTGCGCCAGCGATGCTGCCGCCACAGGCTCAGGTGTCAATGATGCGAAGAGCGCGGTCTCATCTGCAGGATCCGTTTCCGCACCTCACGTGAGCTGCCACGAACCCATGGTCCAATGGACCAAAGCATCCGCATGTTTTCGAAGTATTCCTTCAGTCCAGTGAGCTGCAATGCCCTCCCCAAACATCCTTTTTGTTTGAGTAGTGCAGGACATGTCAGGACCCTCAAGAGCTCTGAGATCCTCACCCTCAAGACTGCGAGACCTTAGATTTGCGGCGTCCATGGTTCCAAAAGCGGGTCACACTTCGGTTCAGCCATGTGGTCATGGCAGCTGGTATCAAATGGCTCCAACCCATCCCAAGAATACAATGGAACTACCACTAGTCTAGTGAAATCATCTTCCCCATCAGGACAGCAAATTGGTTAACTCCTCCACAATGGCCCTTTAGCTGGGGCTCGCAAGCCCAGCAACAGGGCCGTCCCAGTTGAATTCCTGGCAAGCGACGAGCACGGAGGACCTGGTGGTGGTTTTACACCGCAAAAAAAATAACAAGGACTGCAGCTGCCAACACAACAGGCATCTTCCAGACCCCTATCTTGGGTTTCTTGCCATCCTAGCTTAAGAAGCGTGGAAATGAACAGGACTTGTCCCTCCTTTCTTCCAGCCACGCTTTTTCTCCCCCTCTCGCGTGCTCTGTAGATGTCTTGCGTGGCATTGGAAGTATCCTCGTGGGTGTCTAGAAGTGATGCCGGTGGTTCGCGGCACCACCAGTTTGCGCTCCCAATACGCATCAATGGGGTGGTACCCAAGTAGCTATGACGGCCGGCATCCATGATGAATGGGATCCACGGATCCAAGAGGGCTGGACCCATCCCACAAAGGCCAGATCCAGATTTGGCACGAAAATTTCAGAGCGTAGTACAGAAATTGCACAGTTTTGGGGCCTGTGTCATTTTGAAGAATATTTCAGACTGGAAGTATCCATGGGTGGTACTGTATCCATAATCACGGCCCATGCCTGTCGTGACATCGTCAGCTCCGCCGGCCCAGACGCCAAACTTCAGACTTCACCAGGCGCGGCTGCAGCTTGCCATCAGCTTGCCAATTTTCACAGCTGATCATTTTCTCCATCCAAATTTACCGTAAATTGCCATCAGTTGAGGTCTGTCGTATCCATTTTTTAACCCAGTGGATCCCATTGGCCGCTACGAAGCCGTAGGCGACCTTGGGCTCAGTAGCCCCTGCGCTGACTCCAGGTCAGACTCAAATGACCGGGCTGTTTGGGCGGCCACCTCTGAAGGGAAGGCGGGGAGGCGAAGGCCGTGGTTCAGGGCTAAGACTCGCAGCTCAATGACCACCCAGGCACCTAAGAGCATGCCCTCCACATCCAGTGGCCTCTCCTGGGAAGCTCTAGGCCCCCAATTTAGGAAATCTCAAGGTTTGTGCGTTGAAGAACGAGTAGGGAGATCTGCTGTTATGAAGTGTTCCCTCCAACCATGGGAAAATTATGGAAAACGATAGGAAGATCAGTTGGAAATGAGTAAAAACCACAATAAAATCCACCTTTCCAAGGCCAAGAAGCAGCACCACTTCGCAGCAACCAAACGCAAACCAAGGCCCCAAGCAAGGCAGGAGTGGCATACATCTCATGCTCTGCATAGAGGATCCGGGGCGGTTTCTGACCTTGGTGGTTGCTGTTTTTTCCCCTAGAAGTTTCTACCCCCTAGGCCACTTGAAGAGTGATGATCACCATTTAGCCAACCCCAAGTTAGGGTCATCCCCGCACCAGGCCTTATCATCTGAGGCATCGACACAAGATATCCCGCACTAAGCCTCCAAAACAAGCCGTGCTCAAGCCGCAGAGAGCACAGGCACCTGAGTTTCAGAGATCAACCGACGAGAAAGGCAGGAAGTTCATCAAGAGACTGGGGTTTCAACTGCTCATGAGCGATAAACATTGGGATTTCAGCAAGAAACATGGGTGGTTTAATGGTTGAAGCAACAAGCACGAAGGATTTCAGCACCAAAATTATAGGAAATTGAGCAACAAATATGGGGCTGATCAAGCCACACCAAAATAGGGATCTCAGGCAGCCATGGTTGAAAAACAACATCTGAAGGTCATCCACACATCCCAAACATATGAGAAAACTGGGGTTGCAATCATCTCAGGTAGGAACAGAACATCAAAGTACAACTCGTATCAATTTCTGGTTTATCCCAGAGGAGGAGGAGGGGAAAAAAAAACATATGGTAAACTGAGCCAGCATTGGATTTTCATCTTCAAGTCGGCGATTTCCAAGAGGGTCGTCACATCTGACCACATCTGGTTTCTCCGAAACTAGGGCGCCCCAAAATTTAATGGTCTATCATCACATGTTTCCCCTCAACAATGCTGGTTGAGGGTAACAACACTGGATATTCCCATTTTCAGACAAACTGAATACCCAAAAGGGTCAGCACATCTATGAACTCAGCCTAGGATTCAAGAAGAATGTCTTCGTTACACATGATATTCCCGCAAAAGTCGCAAAAAACTGCGGTAAGATTCCCATCAATCTGATTATCTAAATTTCCAGCTGACGAGCCACCTGCGTGCACGTGATGGTCAGGCAGGCACGCTGCCACGCGCGCACCCAGAACCGCGAACGCCGCTAAGCCCACAGTGTCAGTCCAAAAGACCTCATGAGGGGTTGGTGAGTGGCTGAGCTGCCGACGTAGGAAGATCTGTAGGAGACATTGGTCTTTACCATGTGGAATATGGTGGAGTTCCGGACGGTTCCTTAAAATGTTCGCTCAAACCTTAAACCACTTCTGAACCCGGAAAATGGAAAGAATATACCAGGAGAAGCACAAATTTCAAGAGAGGGCCCGTGCCAACCTTCACTAACCACTGTTGCAGCACCACGGGTGGTACCCAAAGATAGAGTGGGCATACAATTGGTACATCGATGCTATCAAACTATCAACAAACATAGGGATATTCTCCGCAATATGCGGGACTTGTGGTTGGTCACAAACTTGCAACACTAAAAGTTATTGTGGGACATCATGCAGGTAGGAATGCCAGCACTGAATGATTTGTTTCCATTTAAAATGATTGCACTCGAACGAAACCCTTGAAAGGCCCTCTCCATCTCTGCCACTGCCTCAACCAAACAAAAATGGTGCCAAATGCGAGGCACAAACTCTCCTTCCGCAGTGATGCCGAATCTATTTGCCAAATAAGGCAAGCCAAAGAATGCTCCAGTGGAAATGACAATGCCTCAACAAAAGCGGAAGTGCGGCCATTCCATGTTAAATACTATTGATATATACAGTAATTTCCCTTAAAGTAACAAAGACAATGGCCATGTTTGGCTTCATTTCAATGGTATCATGTCGCATTGGTTGCCATGCCGATGACTGCGCCAGGACACAAAGCAGCGCTTCATCATACATCGTCGTCCAGAAAATGGGCGTGCGGCCAAGGATGATATCCCTGATGGTTCCTGAGAAGAGCCGACTGTAAATGACCCAATTCAAGGTCCGAAAAAGCCAGAAGAACTGGGATCCCAGTGATCCTAGGGGAAAGGGTCAGCTAAGCTACTGATCCAGCACATAGTTACCTGATATATACAAATGCATCTGAATGTCCCAAACCCACTAGTAGTCCTGAGCAAACCATAACATCCATAACCATAACCAATACAAATGTATACAAAACATCATATAGTTGCACACTTAATTGTATGTACCCTGCGGTGATCAAACATGGCAATTGAAAATCCCTTATAAATGAAGGTGTTAGTGGGAAAATCAAATATAAATGGTGGATTCTCTATTGTCATGTTTGATTTTTGGAGGGTGGTCCATGAGTTGTTAACATGCCCCCATTCTCTCATTTGAAGCTTCTTATCGTTCAAACCCTTGGGGACAAGCTCCCCAGCCGCTGCAAGGCTCCTCCCCCCAAGGCTGTGATGAAGCCGACCAGGTTGCAGCCCAGCAGGTCCATCCCCCCTAAGCCAGCTGCAAGGCTACCAGTGAAAGCGAAACTCGCATCACCCACGTAGTTGGCCACCATAAAGGTCCTGCAGATTGATTTCGGATTTGATATCTGCAGATGGGTCTTATTGGATCCCCATTGTTTGTTTTTCCCGTGGTTTCTCTGATTTTGGAACGGGGGAACCATCGAAATTCACTGGTTTGAAAGATGTTGAGACCGAAATCTCCTTTGGTTTGATGGCAAGGATCCAATATATCTCGCCTTGGTTCGCCTTGAGTATTTCACCACGAAATTTGACTTGGTGACAAAATGTAACAAAAGCAAGTCTTGTTGGTAAAATAGCCCTCAAGAACATAGAGCAAAATCCGTTCCTGTCAATTGTTACGGCTTGCCGCTCACGGTCAGACAGAAGCACCGCACAAACCAGAGCAGCGATCAAAGCCAATCGTTGTCGTTGCGCCTTTCTCCCTTTCATGACAGGCATGTTGTCGATCGCTACTACCCCATAGGTTGGTCAGTGGGCGACCCTCTCGAGCCGAGCACAGGCATCCTGCTAATCCATGTGGTATCACCAATTGTCGTCACAAGCTGCGAAGTACATCGAAATATGCCATAAATCATGAAAAATATATGTATTTATATAAGCCAATAAAGAAACACACACACACACACACACATATATATATATATATATATTACTTATGTTCATCATCATCCACCACCATATTCCTCCTCCTCCTCATCTGCGTGGTTGCTGAGCCACCACCCAACACCCCACCTCCCGGATGGTCTGCAAAGCGACATCGTCAGGAAATCGACCCATGGAGTCCTCGTCAAGCCACAGTTGGGGTCCGTCAGCATTGCTCCCAACACCCAGGTACCAAGTTCCCCCATGTGGCTATCATGTACCCTCTGGTAAACCAACACAACTATGGAAAATCACAATTTTTAATGGGAATATCCACTACAAATGGCAACTTTCAATAGTTATGTTAGTTTACCAGAGGGTACCATTGTTGGAGCACCCCTATCACCGGAGAACAAGCACCCGGTGGTTTGGTCCTGTAGAATGCCCAGCTCTCGCCCAAGTTCTCGACTCACCAGGTCAGATCGAGTGGCCATGGTTTGTGCCAGCCTTGCCAGGTGCCACCCTTGAGAAAAGGACAGCAATTTCTGAGTTCATCTGAGCTTGACGCTTGACAAAAACGGTGCCAAGACATGCCACCTTCGCTCGGCATGCAGCTGGAGTTCACGAAAGAAAAAGCCATGAGTTGCTGGTACAGATCGAAGCTTGGACCTGCGACTTTACAACATTCCAAGATATTCCAAGATTTAAAAGGTCCGAAAATGTCCGAAAGGATCCAGCAGCATATGTATGGGTAAAGGAAATTACGCGATCTGGCAGTTTTCAAAGTGGGCATTTTGGCATTGCTGCATGAAAAATCATCAAAATAGCAATGATTCCGTGCCGTTGTGACCTCAAGCGCGGGGATAGAAAGGTCACTGGCGCCCTGTTAAGGATCCCATTCCACTGACCTCTTCCCTTTGGAACGCACCTCTGATCGCACACGTTCACCTCGCCACTCTACGGGGCGCCCCTCATCCTGGCTGGGACCAGGGCTGCCGAAACGACCCAGCCCTACTGGGATGGCATTGGATGCCCCTGTGGGTAAAACAATGCCATGAACCACCCATTTGGGAATGGTAAACATATGTAAACATACCACCTATGGTGAAACTGGGGGTGGTTTATTCTTGTTTTACCAACATCCTACCATCTGCTCTCATCTACTAGGCTACCCAGTAACTCCAACTGACTGCTGACCACTGCAGTTGCCCCCTGCAACAGTACAGCGCGGCCTGCCAGGCAGCCCTTGCTGCATTGATGCGGGAGGCCACCTGCATCCAACTGCGCCCAAAAACAAGCCACTGGAAATGGTGAATTCAATGCATCTAAGGATGAAATGACGGAAAAATCACATGAAATCCTTGGTTTGTTCTTTTCGAAAACCCAACTGGTTTCCTACAAATTTGTGAAGTTCCTGTTGAACTGATGCCGGGAGAAGTTGATGCACATGAACTTCAGCGGCCTCCACCAACCTGGAGACTGCTCTCAAGGGATCCTTGCCAAAGTACCTCTAAGGAGGGTTCCCATCGAAGTTGGAGACTGGGGACATCCATTATGTATATAACATTGCAGGCTGCAGAGGGGCAGGAATTTTCCCCGGCCCGCATAGCACCCTGTCGCCAACACTGGTTTATAATCTATGAATGCCTATAGGCAATGATGGCCTTCTGGGACAAAATGGAAGGGTCGGCCTGGTACCATTTACATGCATTGCATTTACCTTGACTGCCTTGACTAACTTTTTTTGTGTCAAACTATGAGAGATTGAAGAGTTTACCACCCGACAACCCTGCCACAGGCGTGGAAACTGCCCAGTCTCTATCCTTTTAAAAAAGAATGTTCCTTGCAAGAATGGGCAGCTCACAGCCAGCCATATTTGAGTACCAGCTTGCCAGGTTGGATTGCCAACGAGTATCAGCCAGTGGACAAAACCACCATCTTTTCACCAGTTAAGTATCACTTTTATGGTCAAGCATGGGCAAACCAAGATTTATGTCGGTTAAATCAACATTTGCCCAATTGGGTGCTGGCTAATTACATGTACACCCACACACACACACACACACACACACACACACACGTATATCACGCACTATTACAAAATCATTATAAATGATCATGCTCAAGCGCCATAGCCCCATCCCATATTCGTCCGCCAACTCGCAAAAACAAAATCTCAAGAAACATCAATCATAGCTGATGTACCGCAAATCCCATTAGCCAGCTCCCAAATTCATACCTCATTTAATATGGAAAACGAATACATGGATACCTGATGATACCTGGCTACCCTGAAAGCCAAAGCGCTCCCTCCAAAACCCTGGAGGTCACTGATCCAAGGCTTCGCCATCATACTTCCCAGCCACAGGAGGAGCCGGAGCTGAGGCCCACCTTCTGACCCTTCGGCCTCGGGGAATACACGAGAGGGGGAGCAAACCAAAAATGATGGCGGGAGAGCTCTAGCCATAATCCGCAAATGTCCAGAAAATTCCATAATGAATGATTCTTGGGTCTGCTGAAATAAGTGAATTTTAGATGAACTCTAGCCTAGTCTTGTCATTTTTTGTCTGTTCTTTTGTTTTCAGACTTAAGCGAATGGACCAAAAAGGAAGATGTCATCTATTGCCCACAGGTTTGATCAAGCCGCCTCTGCGCACCACTCGCCTGCGAAGGGAGTTTGAGATTGTCAGCTGAAGGAAATCAACTGAAAATTGATGGTGGGTCTCTCGCTTCATTGGATTTAAGTGCATTTTTCCTACTATATCCGAAGATTCATCATGTTGGACAATATCCACAACATGGTCTGAAGATACTGTTTGGCGTTTGGCATATATGTATATGTGCATACAATCCTACAATGCATGGTGAAGGCAGAAAAACTTGAAATTGATGCAACATTAAGAGCGGTCAAAGCAGTCAACGTCTTCGTGAATGCCGCAAGCACATATGTATACATATGTATATATATATATATATGTATACATACATGTTTGTATGTTTGTACATGTACGTAAGGATACGGAATGTCTAGACATGTCGAGACCATTTACACCCCCAAATTAACACAGACCCTGCCAAATAGAGGGTTGGAAGGTTACTTTCCCCTAAAATTGCGGTTTTCAAGGTCTGCGTCAATATTGGGGTCCTTGCACCTGCCTCCATGTGCATGCCATCGTAGCGGCCACTGGAACCAGTCGCCAGCAGCCCTTCAGTGCGGTTTTTCAAAGACATGGACAGAAAAGCCTGGCGTTTCAACCATCCCCAGAAGACAATTTGCTGAATTGAATTGGGAACATGCGCTTTTTGCTAGCTGTGAGCTGCATCTTTGAACAAAAAGTTCCCAGGATTGCCTCATCCTTCCATAGATTCCCATCAAATCTGTGTCTTTTTGCCTCTCGTAGAACAAAACCCCCTCGATTGGTGACTTGCCCACGCCTCTGCCTGCACATGCTGTGAAAATGCCGGCGGCCTCTGCCTCAAAAATGCATGCCGATGGGCCCTGAATCTACTGAAGTAGGGCACCATTGCCCATGGATAGTGGGCCCATAGTATATAATCAGTTTTCTCTGTGAAACACGCCTGACAACTCAGCCTCATACAAACATGTCTACTCAAGTCCGGAAGCTGGATTCATTCTCCAGCTGGAGTTACAGCTTGCTATGATGAACCTCACCACCAATTTAACCACCACCCTCCCTCCCTTCATTAAGCCAATCATCCCCCGAAAAAAATCATAGTTATCAAGTACTACATGAACTATAGTATGAATAATCTGCCACTCCCTTGATTTATTTCAATTCATACCCAAAACATCCCAAAACATTATTCACCATCGGAACCAGACAACTGACTAATTGCCAGTATCGCCAGTATCGCAACAACTCCTGTTCATGTCTAATTTGAACTCTTAGTCATGGCTAAATTAAATTGTCAAGCCACTATACAATCAAGCTGGATAAATGATAGGTCATACCATAAAATATGATCTAAAATGTCAGTCATGGTGTTTTATGTGATATGTCCTATAAATATCATCTATGATATGGTCAATGACCGACCAAAAATGATTCACTCTAGTGACAAAGCCGCACCGCACCCCTCGTGACGTCGTCGCACCTTTCCGCGCGAGTGGTGAAAAACCGGCAGCCGGGGGCCAGCCGAATTCGACCCAGGGGGGTCACAGCACCAAGGCACCAGGTGGGACTGAACCGTGGCTAGGTAGGTAGGTATGTGTGCTCATGTATAGCTGTGCATATATCTATATACTATACATATTACATGCAGGTATATGTGTATGTGCTTGTGTGTGCATACATCATATATCATCATATAATGTATAATAAATTAATAGAGATTGTGCTTCCTTATGGGCCAATGGGTTTATATAAATGTGCATTGCAATGGTCAGTCATTGACAGTCGGTCGGCCAGTCTGTCGGTCCGTTTGTAACATATGCGCATCTGCTTCTTCTTCTTCTTCATATGCAGACATGTATATATATATATATATGTGATATATACATAGTTCTGCTATGTTTCACTGTGTGTGCGTATATATGCATAAATATGAATATATGTATAATATAGATATGCATGTGTATACACTCATTGAAACATGAACCAGCGCATGTGTCTTTGGAAATGTGTGTATATATATAATATTTGTCTGTGCATCAAGAGCTCATGGATCCGCTCATCGTGCGATGCTGCTGTTTCTCAACAGAACAAGCTCAGGGCCACTGGGTTGACTTCGAAGACAATAGCCGGATGCGCATTCAAAGGCCACCCAAGTCATCCAAAGAAATACTCCAAATAATCCAAGTACAAAGATCAATAAAGAATTATGGAAGAGAAATCTGGATCTGCTGGGCCAAATGTTGCATCCTGCAGTATGAAAGAAAAAGGGGCTGCTCGTTTCACAGCTCTGAAGTCGGCACTTCTTGGCCTTCTTTGTTTGTTTTCAATCCAGCTCATCCATATCTTGCACCTGGATTGAGATGGCAACCAACTCAATGGTCATAGAGGATGGGTTAACCGTCAGAAAAAAAATGAACTCCAAAAACATCTGAGATTTTCCGGCACTTTGAAAAAACACCTCTGCAATGTGGCGACGAAGCTAGGCTTCGCACCTGGTCATCATCATCTGGTACCATGGTCCTGTCCGTAGCTGGTTCAATCAAGAATTCTCCCAACACATGTGACAAACTACAGGGTAAGTACAGGGTAAGTACATGTAAATACAAATGCCTGTGTGGAAAGTTGTTCTGACATGTCCGTTTCACCCTGTGACACCATTCCTCTCGCCATCATATATGGGTGTGTCTGAAAATATGGTATGCCCCCAAATGGCAATACAATTTTATGCCATTTTAGTAGGGATAATGATCATTAACCATTGGATTTAGGGGCACCCTATTCTTAGACAAACCTATGCTTTATTCTTAAAATGTGGGCGTCCACAGTCTCAGCAAGAACCTCATGTTTCGTTCAATTTCAGGAGGCAGCGAATGAGGGCGCCCCAGTGATCAGCTCTGAGGAGCTTCCTCTTAAACCTTGGGATTGTTCATTGCCGGGTTTGATTTCCAGAGAGTAGCTGCTGAGTAGCTCCATCACCAAAAGCCCTCACCACAGTTCTGAAATGATGTGAAACACTTTGAGAAGTTCAGAACCTCATCTGCTGACTGGTTCCGGGACTTTAATTGCCAGTTGTTGTTGGATTGTACTGAACTTGGGGGCGTTTAAAGATGGCCATGAGAATCAGCCCTTATCCACCTGGAACCCGGGTCACAATGTTCATGTTCCAGGCTATCCACAATCGGATTGGGGGTTCAACCCATTCAAATTCACAAGTTCGTATCATATTGTAGTGTTCAATAATTGGGGAATAATTGGGGTTCTAATCCCAACATATCGCAAGTAGAATGGAAAGTGCAAATTGCTATTGAAACAACCAAGAAGCAGTGGCAAATCCTAACCTGCATTTGCTGGACAAACATGAGTGAAAAGCCAATGCAGCAAATCCCGATTGGTGAAAAATCGAGACCGAGAAAGCCATAGTTTCTGGCCATTTTTGGTTGATGTAAGAATACCCAATACCCAGACTCAACTAGATTCAAATAGTACGAAATGAGCGGGGTCCACAATCCCAAGTATCCCAAGTCCCAGTGACCCAGTCCTGCCATAGATGTGCCGACCCCTTCTCCTTCGAGTCCCTTGCTGCCCTCCCGCCGCTTCCAAGACAGTCGAGCACAGCCCTGTCCTCAGAAAAGGCGAAAAAGGCTCAGCTGTCGGTAAAGTACAAAAATGAATAAAAATATGGGCAAGTAAGAAAAGGTCAAGTTTAATCTGCAAAATGAGGATTCAACCAAATTCAACCCAGAGATTTGTTTGAAAATGCGACTTACCAGCTTGTAAACAAACCTGGCGAGCTTGAAAATTCTTATTGCCAAAATCATCAAGTAATTAATGAGATTGATGAAATGTTGTCTCTCATTGCCACTACCAGGGTGTCATTGTCCACTTCTTTGGGTCTTTCAGCTAGGGCATACATGACACATCATGACACTACACTCGTGCGCAGAATGACGCAAATAACTAGACGATGTCTTCCAGCATCTGGCGGATTCAAGTCCTAACATTTCAGATTGCTTGACTCCAATTTGTCAGGAAGCACAACCGTTTTCTGAACCATGCGCCACTCCTCGCGCAAACAGCTTTGCGCTGACAATGGCAGCTGCGCGAAACATAGAAATCAGAATCAAATCAGGCAGGAAGCGGCAATGAATTGCCTGCCCACTTCCTAAGAGGTTTCCGAAGAGATTGGGCACATTCGGGCACCAAACACCAAGTGCAAAGCACTCAACCAAAGACCTTAAGCCTTTGGGAGTTGCCAACAGCTCAAATTTTCTTAGCCTCCTCACTGCCACTCTGGCAGGAGCCCGTCTGGCCTCAAGGTTCAAATCAATCTGTGGCCATGCATTACACTGCCTTTTTCATCGACTAATCAGGGGTCGTGGAAGGAGACACGAGCTTCAAAATTAAAAAACGGGGCACCTATGGGCACATGATAATCATGTTCCCCTCCAAAAATTCCCAGAAATTGCCAGGGGCCCCCATGTTCCAGCCCAGATCGACCGTAGCCAGGTCACAAGCTGCGGGTAAACTCCACCAGCGGCGTATCTGGCAACAATTCCTCCGCAGATCGACGCGAGAAGAACAAGCACGCTTGCCTCCCAGAGCCACGTTGAAGCATGGGTTCCACGTATGGTTAACGTTGCAACAAAAAATGAATGAATGGGAAATCTAAATCTAAATCTATCACTATTTTATCATGACTTTATGTGTTCTTTATTTTTCTATCTTTTTTGGGGGATTGCTGTGGAGCATATGATGCCTGTCAAACCTCCGTAGTTGGACATTCATTGAAATGCCGAAAAGCCATGATGGCTGGACCCCAGGTTGAGGCCTGTGGCATTGGAACAGGAGGGGATCGGACCATCTTCTTGGGGTGACTTCTTGTGAATTGCATGGGGCCCCCAACAAGAGAGAAAGTTCATGTGTCCCCCCTAATGCTATGGTGGGGGTTGGCCTTTTTTTGCTCCAGTGCTCAACTCGACTTCTGCTCCAACCTGCTCCAAGCCAGAACCCCTGCAGCGACACCACATAGGATGGTGATGGACACCACCACCGAAGCCAGGGAGTCCGTGGACTTTCCCTCACAGTGGCCAAAGATGACCAGAAGACCTGACGTTTTTTGCGGGAAATTTGGCGGAAAAGCTAGGTCTATGGGATTTGCGTGTTGAAAATCGTAGGGTTTTGGATGGTTTTAGCAAAGCATGGAACTTCGGGTTTTCCTGTTCCAATGCATGGATTGGTTGGTGGGACTTTCATTTTTGTTTTTGGCCCGATGGAGACCTGAGCTTGTGAAAAAAGATCAGGTATCACCCGGGAAATGCCAAGTTGGATCCTGGAACAGAGGATAGCAGCTTAAAATCCCAATGAACCGGATGTGTGTGATCATCCAAGTGTCTTCCCCCGTGTTTTGGCCGATTTACGGCTACCAAAATGCCAGGTCATCCCCATGGCTTGACGACTATCCAGGTGGGCCTTCCAGCACTGTCACCATGGAGCGCAGGAGGTCAGCACCCACATGCATGAAGGCGGAGCGCATGTTCATGGACGTCGACCCAATGATTCTGGAGCTTGGGGACTCAGCTGATGGTAATAATATGTAAGGGCAAAGCTGACAAAGCTGGGGCGGGTTCGAATTCTTCGCAGGTTGAAAATGCTGAAAAGTTGAGTGCTGTTCATCAAAGGCAACTAGCATAGACATGAATTCAAGCTGCGTTTTGGCGGATCGAATCACCATGAATCACCCATGACAAATCTTCATTTGGGCAGGTTAAGTTGAATCACCATGAATCATCCATTTCTATGCGCCAGGCATTACGCCCTCGAAGATCAGCCGCGACACCATTGCATCATTCACTGCCATGGGGGATGCCATCGGCGACCCCTCGCCGTATCCAGTCAGGATGCTGTGCAACCCCCAGCGATAGAAACCTGGAACGCACGACATGAACTGCACATAGCATACACATGCGATAAATCGGGAGATCATGATAAATCATGACAAACCAGATGAAATCATGATACATGTTTTGTTTCGCATGAAACCTCCTAGAAATATGGGATGACATGGATTTACTTCAGATGATTTTCCTATGTCACCACGCCGTGATTTGGGGTTGCATGTTGAATTTCTGCATGGTGAATTGTTCGGAAGCAAACCCCTGCCCTGTCACACTTGATGTGCAAACAATAAGGAAGATGCATCGCTTTTTTCTCGTGGGTGAGCAGCCAGAATACCCTCCGCAAACCAAATATTGCAGCTGAAAACCAACTTTTCGTTGATGCTGTGCGCATTTACATTCCATTTCCAGAGATTTCCAGGCTTTTGTTAGCAAAGGGTATCATAGAATATCTTTTATTTGAGCTTCCAGACACCTAAAAAATCACAAAAGATGGACCTTCAACCAGCGCCGGGAAGCCCCAGAAGGAGATCAAGTCGAAACAGACGCCAATGGAGCCAAAGATCAGCACAATCTCTGGTGATAATTGTTCTTTCTCATGCGGGTGCCTCAAATCCTCAGAAGTGCAAAGAAAAAAGCATGCTTTGAGTTTGGGAGACAGACAGGAACCACTCTGTTTTCCCCTTTTTTTCCAGCCAAAATCATACAAGATGGGTTTGTC
The DNA here is from genome assembly GCA_003297045.1 of Symbiodinium sp. clade C Y103. Taxonomy (NCBI): domain Eukaryota; class Dinophyceae; order Suessiales; family Symbiodiniaceae; genus Cladocopium; species Cladocopium sp. clade C. The sequence continues at coordinate 62,541 of BGPT01002097.1, read as the reverse complement.
TGAAAATGGGGTGCCCAAAATTTGATGGATAACCATCATTTTCCCAAAGAATGCTATGCCTATGTCATGTTTGGGGCCCCATCGTCAAACAGACCCATCTTTTTGGGTTCAAGGCCCGCGCCTCTATGGCGTCCACTAAACCACTCATGGACACGATCAACAGCACCAGGATAGAGATTCCAGATGCAGAAAGGTCCATCACCTGCATCAAAAGCATGGAACAAAATGGAGGAACCAGAATGGGAGGGTGACAGTTCGTAGATCTTTTCAATGGATGTTGGCAGTTCCAATGCAAATTTGAAAACGCACTGGTGTATACTTGTGTATTGTATAGTCCATTGGATCCATGCACAGCAGCGACAATTGGCCACGCCTGCCCCCGCCGCTTCTCCGCGCAAAGGTTCAGAGCATATGTGCAGGTGTCAACGAGCCTGGCTAACAAAAAATGCAATTTCCAGCGGAAAGTCGTCTTCCAAACCTCATGCTCATTTGGCGTTGTCTGAAAATAGTGTACCTCTAAGTCCATTGGTTAATCCTCATATCCCCATGAAATGGCTATAATTGGGGGTATAGCCTATTTTCAGACAAACCCATTTTTTGGGGGTCCATGTTGGTTTGTGGGATGGTGCGCCCTTCATGATCCTTCATGCATCCCCACTATGCATTGCTTCAGCTGGCATATATTACCTCCCTTCACTGCACAAAAAATATGACCACTAAAGTACCAACTTGGTAAATGACCCCCAAAAAAAGAAAAACACACATATACGATTAGTAATTATCAGTTTATCACGAATATTCATCGATTCCATCTCCATGTGTCCATTTTCCTGGATTGTGCATGCTTTTACCCAGTCTTTATCATTCAACATGCCATCCGGTAATCCAACATGGTAGTGGAAAATCTAACCATTTATTGCTGATGTTCCCATGAAACCCTTCATTTACACTGGATTTTCCATATTTTCCGATGATTTTCCCATGGTTTAGTTCGGGGATTTCCCGGCTTGCCATGTTGGACTACCGCTACCCTCTGGTAAACTAACATAACTATGGAAAATCACTCGTTTTTAATGGGAAAATCCACTATAAATCGCCATTTTCAATAGCTTTTTGTATGTTTACCAAAGGGTACCGGGTTCCCACGTACCCAACAATGCCAGGCTCACATGGAACCACAGTCCACCAGTAGGGCATCGGATCCAGCCGCCAGCGAAGCAACGAACTGGGCCGCCTCGGACGGGTGTGGCCACGGGGACTACACCTGGGGAACCGAAGGAACCATAAAATCTGGGTCAATCTGGGTCATCTAGACAGGAATTTCTTTATACTTGATATGATTTAGCTGTTTGTGGTGATTTATAGTGGAATTGAATGGGAGTTACGGTGATTGAGTGGGATATATTGATGGGTATACCCTGTAATCAAACGTGGCTAGCTGGGAAATCCCCAAACAAAATGGAGTTGTGATGGGAAAATAATGAAGCTAAACGGTGGATTTTCTAGTGCCACGTTTGATTACCGGGGGAAGCTTGGCAGCCCATTTCTGTGGCTTTCATCCCCCTTTTCGCTGACTGAAACGTGGCGCCACTTCTTGGACAAATTTGGGGATCAAAAGAGGCTTGAACTCAAATATATTCAAATTACATCAACTTGCGGCATATTATACCTATCACCAAAAACATAGAAAAGTGAATCTTCACTATTTTAATGGTGATTTACTTTTCTATCTTTTTGGAGATTACTATAAGCTTCAAATTTCTGCTCTGAAGATCTTGCCGACAATGCCGAAATGGTTTGTTTTGCTTCATTTATGGGCCATAACCTCAGGATCCCTCAGGTTATACTCGTCCAGCTGGCGAAATCCCATTGATATCCGTTGATGAACATTAATTTATGGTCCATTGTTTGATGAATAATAGTGAATAATTGCTAATAATGATTCTTTTTGAGATAGCAATGTTAATCCCATGTCCAAATGATGTTCCTCTGATTTTCCTCACAAATTGAGCACTCTCTCGCCAGGCTTCACGGCTTTGGCTAAAAAATCCATCTGAATGCTGAGGTCCGGGCTGTGATCGAGCCAAACCTTGGGGACTCCGTAGTGCTGCAGCTTTTTTCCCCCGTGTTTTTTTTGGGGCGGGAGTGGAAGAATGTAAAAATCATTGCAGATATTAAGGATGCGCATGGATATACAATACCCAGCGGTTTTTCTGGTTCATTTTCATGCCATGCACAAAATAGGAGCGTCCCCTATCGATCGTGAGGATTTCTGTGTTCTCAGACTTTGAGGCGACTCATGCAAAACACGGGTATCGGTGCAGGGTTTTCCCCTATCGGTAATGAAGGTTTTGCACACCCCTCAGCAAGGCCAAGGCCAAGCAAGACTAAATTTGCTTTACAATAATTGTGTCGGTTAAGTACTCATAGTTACTGCTTGTAAATGTTGGAAGTTGGAACCCCAATTGTGAAGCCTCAGCGTTCAGAAATTCCTGGATCAGCACAGTAGGCTTTTCAAGCTTTTTGCATCTGGGATGCAGTATGATGACCACTGTCAAGATCTTCCTTGGGCCCCGCGAAGCTGAGGCAAAATATGAAGTCACCAACTGAACCATCTAAACCCATTCCCTATCGTCCCCCTAATATCATCTAATAGAATCTAATATATCAATATAATATATATATATATATACACAACCACCAAGGTGTGTAATATCGGATATCCCACAGGCTAAAAGCTTTTCAGCTCAGATGCGAGTTCCCGGAGCATCGCCCACAGTCGAAGAAATCCATAGCCCAGGCGTCATGCTGGCAAGGGCTTCATCTGTCCATGACTCCGTTATGCTGAAATTCAGGCCCCTGGCCTCTTAGTAAGAAGCTGTTGATGGAGAATCTGCTGAGTCAGTTGGGTCAGTCAAAATGTGCCGTATACGCATGTATTCAGTTCAAAATTAGAAACTTGTCTTGAAACTGTTTATGCTGGCTGTTCTGGCCATCCGCCGCTTCAAATAAAATCTTCAGAATCGAAGGGATCCTGCGTCTTGTGAGCCATAAACCATTGGCACGAGTCAAAGTTGGGGCCTCCTGAAATTGCTTAGTGCTCAAAATATCTCCAAATGACCCTTCCAAGTTATCTTGATCCATACCCCTGCCTCATCGCAGCCTCCATCAAATTTCTCCTGAGGCCCAGGCCCAAACTCGAGAGAAAAGTCCTGGCCGAACCGTACCCTAATGAACCGCCGGGAAGGGCGCGGTATAGCTTGGCCTGGGCCTAGGCCAAGTCATTCGTTACGAAAAGAACCAATGGTTTTTTGGATAAACACATCAACGTTGGGATGGTTCCAGGACCTTTTAGGGCGCTGAAAAAGGCAAACATCTGGAGGGCCCCGCGGTCGGTCAGTGGACGTTCACCATCTATTGGCGCATTTAGTTCTGAACCCGATCCCAGTGCCAACACTCCATGCTCCAAAACAGTTCAACGGAGCTGTGCGCAAGCCAGTGTCCAGAGGTGTCTGCCCGTTGGAATTGGCCACACTTGCACCAGCAGTATACCTGCAGTGCCGGCTGGGAGGTCGTGGTTTCTTATCCCACAGATCCAGCGGGTTACCCCATCGGCACAGCACAGGCGAGCCTGGGGCAGTCCAAGATCATTTTGCAAATCTCCTCTTCATCATTGGCTGCGGCTATGTGCAGCGCAGTGGAACCAATGCCATTCCTGTCGTGGTCGGCCCTTCGCTTCAGGTCTGAATGCAAATTTGTTCAGCTGACCATTTCTAAGATTTGGGAGTTCTTGGGAGATCACGATTGTGAAATCTAAATTATTGTGGCTGATTGTGTAAACCATCCGTCATGGTTTTCTCTTGCTTGAATCCCAGTTCTCTTCATCAATTGGCTGGCCAAACCATGCTGAAGCACATATTTTCTCTTCTTGTTCAAAAATCCCTTTTTAAATATCGTATACCTGCCCAATTGATGGTCATTTTTATAGGGAACATGATCATAACCATCACAAACCATGAAATTTAGCAGCATCCCATGGCAAATCAACCGCTTCCTGGCGTTGATCTCCACAAAGTCGTCCCTGGACAGCAGCGCACGGCATGCCTGGAGGATCGTTCGAATCATCCTTGAGATGGCAGGTAAGACCTGTGAAAAGTATGTCTGTAATCTTCTACCTGATCTAGCAGAAGTATTTCCATATTGTTCCTATATGCCACATATATATATATATATATAGTATACATCTGGTATTGTTCATCATTCAAGACTTGACACTGGAACTTGAACCTCTGCGAAAAAGGACAGGCCAGTTCACCCGTTTGGGCGAGTTGTTTTGTCCAGGGGACGGTCCCAGTTCCCAACCTGTACATGGCCCTCCGCTGCAAAGAAGTGCAAAGCAGTGCCGGAGCACTCATCACCTTATGGCAAGGATGGCAAGCATCTTCAATGAATCAATCAAGGTGCAGCATGTTCATCCATTTTTATCCATTTTCTGATCCATCGCAGTAGGGCTGAACAAATGTATCTTATATAGTTTTAACATGCAGCTTATATATATATATATGTTATAGTGGGTATATATATATATATATGTGTGTGTGTGTGTGTTACATAAAAAATTGTAGAGTCCAATGTGTATATCAAACATTTTCAAAGCCTATTTGAGCCGTCTGTGGTCTGGTGGATGTTTCATGATGTTTCCGCCAATTGAGGCCAGCGCAAGCATTGACAATCTGAGTTGGTGCTTCCTTTACAGCTTCAAAGGCAGCCTGGAGTTGGACCATTGCCACATGGCTCACCCTAGATGGCTGGTCCTGTTACATCCTTTGATGATTTTGCATCCCCCCCCCCCCCCCCAAAAAAAAAAAGACATTCACCTACTATTGACGGGGTCAATTCCCCCAGATCTATCCAGATGTCAGATCTGCCTCGGAATCAGCTGACCGTGCTATCTCCATGAAATCCTCCTGGAGCTTTTCTAGGACCTAGCCACAGCTGGGGAAGTGGGGCCCGTTATTGGACTTTTTCGGTGACCGGGCTTTCCCAAAAAACATGTTGCCAAATTCGTTTGGTTTTTGGGTCTTGATGGGCTGAACTTTTCTTGGCGTTTCGGGCTGAAAACCCAGCATCGCAGCCATTTGGATCTGGACTTAGGTCAATTTCGGCTGTGTCCCAAATTCAGATAGTTCACGGAGTGTTGCCCAACCATACACACCGTTTGGCTAACACATGGCTGACACACGAACATACAACCCATGTATCAACACATGGGCTACTGCAATCGTCTCAGACACAGAAAGCCCCAAACTGATCAAGTTCAAAGGCCCCAGGGCCTTCTCATCGCACTCTTTCGGGAGTTGAGGGATTCGACGCGGCAGCATGTTCCCAAGAATTCGCGCACGCTCTTCCTGTCCCGTGCTCCCATGAGCTGACGACCAGTTTCAACAAGTTTCAAGCCTCCGTTGGGATCTTCCATTTGTGATTCTCCGAAAATAGGGCACTCTGAAGATACGTTTATCATCATTTTGTTTTAAGATGTTTCCTGAGCATAGACACTTGTATTTTGGGGTAGCCCCCCTTTGTCGACCAACCCACTGCTTTGGATGGGACACCTTTAAAACTTTTTATAGCTTTAGATGCGATGCAAACGAGAAGGGGCCGGCCACTGAAAACAAACTGCTGAAACCACGAAATCAATGCTGAGGCATAATAACATCCCGAAGAGTAAAAAAACACATTTGCCACTTAGGTTCGTAAACAAAGAAAACTAAGTTGGAACTTACCTTTCCCCTCTTTTCCCACTATTCATCACTGTTTCATACAAACGTATACTGCCCTCCGATAAACTAACATACAGTAGATGTGAAAGCCATGGCCCATTTAGTTCGATGATTGCCTATTAAAAAAGGGTGCATTTCCGCATCTAACTAGTAAATAGCGATCGGACATGTCCCACTAAAAGAACTGCAGTTGTTATTTTTCCACTATAAGTTGACTATTTATCACCATTTATGTTGCTAAGCTCACAGGAACGAACTTTTCCGCCCCTCTCGGCCTCAGAGAGCTTTGGCGCCTGGAGTCCCGGTTCAACGGTGGGGTATGGATGTATCAAAACTGTGATATAATGTGTATTTTATATATATATTTATTTTTATTTTTATTTATTTATTTATTCATTTATTTATTTATGTATTTATTTTTATTTATTTATTTATTTATTTTTATTTATCTATTTATTTATTTGTTTATTTATTATAATCAACTAGAATGGCTGCAATAGGTACATACAAGATCATACAAGTACATATAGATACTAAATAGATGCACATAAATATAGCGATAATAGATACAGCAAATACATATGATTACATAATGAGTATAATGACTATAACCGGTACGTACAGGTGGAACAACAACTCTACTTGTTAGTAGGGTAAGTCTAAGTATACTAAACTTTGGGAAATCTCTCAGAATTCCCAACATTTCGGTGGTGCACAGTCGCCGAACGGCACCTCAGGAGCTATCTCCTCCTCGCCATCAAGCAAAGGAGCCCTGTACCTCGGCATTGCCATAATTCGATGGAGGAAACCAGAAAATTACAATAGAATATACCCTCTGGGAATCAAACATGGCAATGGAAAATCCACTATTTATAGATGATTTTCCCATTAAAACCTCCATTTATAGTGGATTTCCAATTGCTACGTTTGATTACTGGAGGGTAATAGACCATAAGCAATGATAGACCCGCGATAAACATGGATAAACCCATGTCCTCCCTTGATACCTTCGTAACTATGGTTTTTTGTGTTTGAGGAGTTGATTTGACTCATAAAGCAGTACAGAGGGGAGGAATATGTTCGACGAGAATACGACCATTGTGACCCAGCTACAACATTGGGACGCAATTTTGAGACAAATCCATTGTGGATTGCCATGGTGCCCTCCAAAACAAATCTCAGTGTATCTCAATATATCTCCCAATTAGATGAGTTGCCATACATTTTCAAGTCTATTGATTTCAATCGTATCCCCCAATTTTGGTGCTTGAGTCTCCATATTTATGGCTGAATCCACATTCTTGATGGTTGAACCCACATTCTTGACAGCACGAGTCAATCCGCACTGTCCGGAAATCTATGATTGATGTTTGAATCTAGAGTTTGGATGATAAAAATGTATGTTGATCGTTAAATCCGAGTTCCAATGATGAAGTTTACATGTTGATGCCTAAATCCAAATTCCAATGATTACATTTACATTTTGATGGTTCAAAATCCCAACGTATCCGAATGTTCATGGTTCTATCCCATTAAAAGAGGTCATTCCATTTCATCGTGGTTGGTTAAGAACGGGATTCCCCGTTCTTGTTTTATGAAATTATCCCCAAAATATACCGGGTAGTAATTCTATAGTTGGGGGGGTTGATGATTATGAAATATTCCCTAGTATGTTCCCCTATGGGTTATAATCCCCCAACTAATCATCAACCAACCATGAAACCACCACCAGGACGTCTGCATCTGAGTCTGGCTACACCGCCTCGCGTGGGATGCGAGAGAAGGCTCGCAGGAGCATGCGGTAGGCGACGTTGAGAAAGCGGCAGCCTGGGGGATTCAGTGATTTGCCTATGATATTGGGATATGTTGGGGAGACATCTATATATTTGCAATACATGCATATATATATATAATCACATGTATATATGTATATGTCATTATGCAATATGTAACCCTCTGTGTGTATATACATATATATATATATATATGTATATATACATGTGTGTGTGTGTGAATTGTGTGTGTGTGTGAATTGTGTGTGTGTGTGATTTTCAGTATCTTGACTTGTTGTTGGGATATCTTGAGATGATGTATGACTTTGATGGTTTCGTTTTTAGAATATTCCGATGGTGTCATCTCTGCTGGGTTACGTCCATGGTTCCCATGGTCATGAGTGGGACCACTACGCGCCAAGCGACAAAAAAAAATCAGTTCTTTCCAAAATTGCCTCATCTGCCCTAGATCATCCTAGATCCTTTTTAAATATTTTAGTTTTAGTCATCATATTCTTGACAAGGCGAAATGTATGGCATGCCAGCATGCCCCATTTTCGGACACACCCAAATATCATATTGTTGGTTTATCTCCCATTATATTCCGGTTAGATTCCCACAACATCCCGTGGAAATCCTCGCACCGTTGTATCCCGAATCCCTAATGCCCCATTAAATCCATCCATATCATCCATAAAATCACCACAACACCCCCATAAAACCACCACAACACCAATATATAAAATCTGCATTAAATCACTAGTAAACCACCATTTATCATCATTAAACCCCCCATCATGTCCCATTGAAATCCATTCATGACCCATTAGATCCCACTATAACCCACTATAATCCCATGATATCTCCATTGTATCCCATTCTCAATCCTCAATCCAAGGCACAAGTGCCTACCAAAGACATTGCTCGGACATGCTAAACAACGGCTGCGTTTTTTGCGTGGGGTGTCAGCCCAGTCGCCCTGCTGCGCTGGGATTTTCATGGGCATTGCGGTGGGAGTTTCATGGGGAGGCAAGGAATGTGAAATCCGCGCCGTGGTTGAGGGGGGAACATCCACCACCTTGCCAGGGTTCATGATCCCAAAAGTAAAGGATTGCACCTTTTGAGCCGAAATTTCCACATGAATCTGAAATTGGTCCGTTAGGGAAAAAACCGTCTTCCACAATAAAGCGTGGCTGGAGCATGATGAATCTCTGCAACTGTCCCACTATCCAAGCTGCAAGGGTTCAAGGAAATGGATCCGCATCACAGTGATGATAAATGATGATCATTAATCTCTATTTGCGAAGGGATGTCTTTGCCTATCATTTTGCAGCGGATCCCCCTCTGGTCTCGGCTCTTAGCCCCGGACCCAACGGGACACCAGGGTGCTTCAACCTTGGCCGCAGGAATCACGGCTGACTTGCCCTTAGTGACAGCTGAACAAAAATCGAAACCAAGCACAGATGGTGGAATGATTTGATGTCATGAATACACAAATTTGGCAAATGCATGCGCACACACACACACACCAACATGTATATATATATATATATTTATATCATATTATACTGATATTTGTATATATTCATATGTATGATTATATTTGCATCCAGAAAATGTTTGTGCAAAACAAACAAACTACGTGTTACTTCGGTGAAGATGTGTGACGAGCCCTCCATTGGCTGCCCCACCCTTTGAACTCTTGGGCGGACGGTGCAGTCGGTCCAGTGCAATGCCATGGCTGACCCCACTCCGGTTAAATCTGTTGATCTCTATGTGCGTGTGGGTCTGTATGTGATTTGTAGGTACATGTATATATCCATCCAAATGTGTATGTACATTATACACATATAGATATATATATATATATATGTGTGTGTGTGTGTGTATGTGCCTGTGTGTATGAGGGGCGAAGAGATGTATTTTTCATATTCTTGTATGTGTGTCGCATTACGGCTGTATTTGCATACATCCTCTGCACATATTTGTATATATTGTATGTGTATAATTATATATATATAGTTGTGTGTGTGTGTTACATCTAGATTTGTAAATACTCCGGCTTCACCAAAGAAAAGGTTTGCCCACCTCGCTGTGCCTCCATATGCCTCCATGTTCCAGCCGAAAAATAGAGCCCTTAGCCGTTGCGGGCAGCTGCCTCACCACACGATCTTTGCAGATAACGAGAAGTCCACCAGTTCAACAGGTCCATCTTGTCTCGGTCAGCAGCGGCTTCTTTCAAAAGGCGAACTTCCGCGAAACGATGAGAGCAAATATAAAAGCAATCGCATGAAAACTTTCAGCCAATCAGGTCTGGCTCAAAAAACAAGCTCCTTTCCTGGTACCAGTTTGGGTTGAAAAAAAAAATAGTCAAGTCATCCTAACCTTCATTCCATTTCAAAGTCATCTGTGACTTGGGGGGGCAATGATTTTTGAGCCCTTCCCGATCGGTCTTTTATTGTAATTATTTGGAAAAAGCCATGAGGCCCAGCATCCCACCAAAGACTCAGGGTGAAACAAAGCAAGAGGCAAGAGACAGGATGCTACCAGAATTGCACTAAGGGAAAGCTTGCAGGAAACCGAAACAGGTACAGTATATTTGTGGGCACCGGAAAAAGAGGTTCCTGGAGATCTTTCCTAAACAGCCTAAACAGCCCTGAACCAACCTAATGGGATTCATATGAGACCCCAGCTAGTCTACGATTTGTGTGTTGTTTGGTGAGATGCTTAGATTCCACCAGCCACTTTCCAGCCGGTGGCAGTCTGATGCATCTGGCAGCGCTGCATGGCGCCAAGCCAACTTGCCATCACAGGCCCTTGTCACTCTCCACCACAAACCTCATGGCGCTTAGGGTTCTGGGTGCTGTCAGTGCAAATGCCTACAAAAGATATGGACTGGAATTTACTAATGATAAAACAATATCCGGAAAAAAACGGAAAACAAGTATGTGCAATCAAATATCACGTGTTATCACATGCAACCATGATCAACCCTGCTCAGATTTCCACAACCTTGCAACGCAAAACTCTAACAATGACTTACCATCCATCAACCAACCCCTTTGCATCTTCCATCCTCCCCACCAGAAACGGGCCGGAACTTGATGCAAGAAACACCCCCTCGTAGAAGTAGCGAACAATCTCCTCAGCTCTTCAGCTCATGGGCCATGGCCCGCCACTAGCGATGTGTAGTGATAGCATGCGATAGCTGCATGCCATTGCTTCCAAGTTACACTTTCCAAGAGGTTTCCCTGAACCTGACATGAAATTCGACTCCCTGGACCCCAGTCCAGAACATCCGAAAATCCGCTCATTCGCATCTCAAGGATTCCAAAAAAGGCCCCCGAAGTATGGTTTATAAGGGAAATTCCTATTAAAATGGATGATTTGGGGGTACCCCTATTTTAGGAAACCTCCATATATATCCCCAATGGTTGGTACAATTCCAAAGGTCCAAACATGCCACCAGGAAGCTTGCGCCATATTCGCGAAGCTTTTGCTGCTCCACCATTGGTCAAAGCTACTCCGATCCTTCCAAGCGCTCATGCTAATGTAGTTCACCTCGGCTCGTGGCCACCCCCACCGTTTTTCATCTGTAAATGTGTTTGGACAACCACCAAACAGAGATGTGCAAGAAAACCTTCTACCCCGGTTTGCATCAGCCCCAAATCAATTCTGGGATCCAGGATTTGGCTCAAATTCGCCAAGGTAATCCAAGGTACATCATCGTCGGGAGTTTGCACTCGTCTTAAGAGCTGGAAGAATTGGAAGCCTTTGGCCTGCAGCTGGGCCCCAAGATGTCCCAAGTCTTGGAAGATATCATTTTGTATATTTGCATCTATTAGCAGCCATCCAGCCTATCTATCAATCTATAAGAAATTCTAGACAAAATCAACCAAATGAATTATAGGCAGATACAATGAATATATATACAGTTGTATTTATTCATATATTCATCCCTCGATCTATCCATCCATTTCTATCATGTCTCTATTTATCTACCCGCCCTGGGGTGCCTCTTGCAGCTTGCTTTCTCGCTTGGCCCAGCGCTGTTCAAACTCCGGCTCCGATCCGGGCTTCACCGTGAAGCGGTTCATGACCTTTTCGGGGCACCGCTGGGCTCAAACTGGGCTCGGGGATGGGCCATGTCATCGGGACACCACAAAAAATGGATTTAAAAAAACGATAATAAGTACCATATCATGCGACATACCTAAGTCATATTAAGTCATACTACATCATACGATATCATACTACAGTATGCGTATACACATATTTAGATATATACTTTTTTCTAAACAACCATACCTCGCAGCGACCTGAGTTCGACGACTGTGCAGCGAGGCGTTGGCGCAGCATGAGACTGATTGTTAAAATTGTCTGTTTAAAGCTGCTTCATATATTCTTTGATCATTCACTTGTGTCTCGTTGTAGTCATAATGTCTCAAAATGTGTTCGTAAACGTGTTTTTTGGTATGATGCGGCCAGCATACATCAATATACATATATATATATATATACACATGTATATATATATATATACATACATATACATATAATCAAATATATTCAACTCATGCATGTATGGTAACCAATATAATGACCCCTCAAAAAATACTCCGAATTTTCCAGGATGTTGTAGATGATGTGTCCAACCCATGAAATTACCAGGTGTCCAACTTTCCCATCGTTATCTCAGGCCTTGGGTCTTCTGAGGCCCCAGCAATAAAAGGTGCAGCCTTCGCTGTCTCCTGAGGTCGTAAGACTGGCGAAATCCTATGGCTTCCTGGGAAAATGAGCTGGAATTCCGACTTCATAGGGTAGAGGTTCAATGGAAAAATATGGACAAATGTCCCAGTTTGATCCAATTTGCAGCTTCACGAGGCAAAAGAATCCACAAGCGATACCCATCCCAGTCTTGAGCCTCGGCTTTCTCCAACAGCATTCCGTCCCAAAGCGTAGGCTTCGGTGGACCACTGCTAGTAGGGATTCCTTTCACCACCTGGCGATGTCGCCGACTAAACGTCCAGAATGATTTCCATCTGCAAAAATTTGGGAGGCTGCTGCACCATGTATTTCTGGGGCAGCATGAATTTAAAGAACATCGGGTCAAAGTCACCAGCACTAAAGGCTGGTTATGAGCCAAGTGAATCCGAGTGACAGCATTGGCGAAACTGGCGCTGTCGTCCTGCGTCAGGTGGATGCATGGGAAATCCCTGAACGAAATGGAGGAATTGAATGGAATTGATGGTAAAATGATAGGAAAATGATCGACCAACCATGTATGATGCAAATGCATGATAAATATGGGTGGTAATTTCATCTAATTCCCATCTTTTGAAATTACTATCTTCAGATCTTTCAAGGGGACCTAGTGTGTGAATAGATAACAGAGTGCTTCAGTGAAGCACCCCTGGTATCACTGTATCAATTTAAAGGTATTGCCATCTGCTATCAGAGTTACATAGATTTATAGTGATGTCGACTGTTGAATACTATTGACGGCTTATTTTGGCGACTCACTTTATCTCTTTGATGATCACCTGCCCAAGATTGACGCATCGCTCCCAGTAGGCTGCGTCCTGTGGCTGCGCTTCCGCGCCGGCACTGAATGCCCCTTTGCTTTCCCAGACCCCAAGGGAGACATAGGTGTAGTCCTCAGGCCACCCGACCCAGAACAGCAGTGAGCACATGCTACATTCAAAACGCTTCACGAATTGCATGCCAGCAACATCTTCGAACTGCTCGTCGTCGTAGTTGAACACAACCTTGGCATGTCAGCCTTGAAGAACACACAGCACACGTGCACAAACAAATAAGGACACAACCACAAGAAAACAAGACGCAGGGCTGCAAGTAGAGTTTCGAAGCGCGTTTAGCTACTTCCCTGACGACACACTGAAGGTGTGTACACATATATGCTTGCTGATGTCAAGAGACACCCATATTGTATCATATTGTCAGATTCAAATGGTCGTACGGTCCTCATATACGTCTGAACCCGCATGTAAACGAGCCTGCCACGGAAAATCATTTGTCATAGATGTTCTTTAATATAGCCTAGCAAATATCAATATCTATAAGCTGTTGGGCGGTCAAGTCGGTTTACTGAAGGAAACAATATAGCCTGGATCAGCTACAGGATGTTACAACTTCGATAAGTCAGCTATAGTCAGCTTCAAGCAAGTGAGGCCCAAGCCACTACCACTGACGAACCATGGCCAACATCGTAAACACATACGCGCAATCATGATGCTAATATATGCTAGTTATTAATTACTAAATATGTTCCATTTATGGCGCCCCCCCAAAAAAAAATAAAAAACTTGAAGAAACCCTATGGAGAACAAACTGTATTCTCAAAAACTAATCTATGAAAAATTGACATAGCCTATCGACCATTCACCCGCTGTAACCAGTCACCACTGAGGAAATCTGACACTGAGGGCTCCTGTAGACTTTGGCGTGCTGGACACGCGTCGCAGGAGAGAGAACCAGCGCAAACCGTCCAAGCCTTGGTGTCACAAGTTCTGCAGGAGGAGTTTGGAATTCGTCCAACCTCAAGAGAAAAGAGTTGTATATCTTTATTTGTGGATTTGTCTACTAGCCATGTATTGAATTTGGCTGGGAAATTTGTTTGGTAATTGGCGTACATATCTATACATCATTCCAACAAATTGGGGCGTCGAAGTGCAAAGAAGTACATCCCAAACCCACGTGATGGGACCATACAGCCAGGATCGAATTGGATGACTCGAAAATTCCAGCTCTGGTTGACATGCACCATCATCAAACCATTAAATCGACCCAAGGCTTACAATTAAAGATCCTAGGCAAAACCCCCCACTTCTGGCCATGATCAGAACCCCATGACAACATCTGGTGGAAATTGGTGTAACTAGGCCTATCATGGCCTATCATGGCTATCTGCTGGTCCTCTGCCAGAGAAGACCCCAGTTGAAACCAGCTATACTAAGCACATCATGGTAGCAGTGCTTGCGACTGGCGATCTGATGATATCTAAAGACGTATCTCTGAAAACTATTGAAAACTAACATGAGGATCTCCGCAAATGGGTTTGGAACATGGTGGTCCTATTGGATGTTTGTCTGATTCCATGTTGAGATTACAGGGGCCTCGGCAAAACCTGGCTTGGCTCAATTATCAGGAAGACCCATCTCTAAATGGCTTTTTGCTTTGGCACATCTTGGCACATCTTTTGCCTATGTATCTTTGTCCTATTTCTCTGTCAGGGTAGAATGGATGATTCGCCCCATGTTATATCCCACATTATTTCTGCGTAGCAAGAAGCCCATCTCAACAGGACCTAGTCACTGTCATCGTTTCATTGAGACTATGGGGGCCCAGATGTAGTCAACAGGCGTGGCAAAAGAAACCATGTTGTTTAAACACATGTCAACACACTGAACATATGTCCGGATGGGTCCAAATCCTACCGCTCTAAACAACAAAAAAAAATGATTTCAGGATCTCCATCTACCCATATCTACCCCATTATACATTCATGGCCTTTAGCTGTTATAACCCACATCCAGAGTATTCCAGAGTTTTGTTCAGCGAAATTCATCTCCGCCCCATTCGCTGTGGCCAATTCAAGTGCAGCCAGCAACCAGCAACAGAGCGATCTTTGCCCCAGCGCTGCTCGAATCGCTCCTCAGCGCCTTCTTTGACTCGAAACCGATTCATGACCTCAGTGAGCTCGCCCTCGGTGAGCCACATTTCATGGGTTTAAGGGAAAATCCCCCGTGTCTACCGGAAACCATGATGTTGAATGGTTTTTATCCCTCACATGTAGGGGCGGGGGGGCCTGCTGATTTTTCTGGCACTCATCAAATTTGAGGCTCGCACGATGAAGCGATCCCCTGTCAAAAACATCATCATCATGGCCAAATGTAGCAACAAAATGCGAGAAACATGTCACGCCGTGCGTACAAGTCTTGACGTTGCCCAGAAGCCTTCTAGTAGATCGCCGCCCCTCAGTGGCCAGAGGTCATTGGCGGAAAAGACTTAAGTCACCGTGTGACTACGACACTGCCAGAGCTCGACTTTTTTTAAGAAGAATCAGAGAACATCCGTGAAACTTTGGTCATGGGAAATCATGGGGGAATTCAGGAAAGTGTTGGAAAAGTGCGGAACATCACCGGACAATCCATGAAACTTCAGGGAAAGTCTACTACCTTTGAAGCAAATGCCATGGCAAATGTGGTCACGGTATTTTGCCGCCAAGTTGCTCTGAACGTCTCGCCACAGCAGGGCGACCTGCATCGACTTTGAAGCTGGGTGGAATCCTTTATGATGTATCCCAGGATGTCCCACGACTCGGTTTAAATTGATGAACATGAATCAATATGAATCATCTAACTGGGATCTACTCACTTTTCATTGGCTTTCTATTGCTTATCAAGGGATGATATATCCCGGCTTCTACCCTTTGGCTTCGGCCAGTTCCGCCTTCGCTTCTAGTGTAGCTGGGGACATTGGGCCCGACGAAGTCAAGGAATCTGCTGGTTCCAAGCCATAGGACCAGGGCCGGAACCTTCGTCACAGGTGGTGGAACATGACATGTCCAAGTGTTTGTTCAATATATGCTGAAACGGTTGAAACTGGTTGTTATGAGATGTTATGAGTCAAGCTGTTTGGTGATGTTTGACTCCGAGCCCAAAGATGGTTGAAGATTTTGGCCAGGCCGGGGCATACCAGCAAAATACCTCGTAGTCTGTGTCCAGCCAAGCCGCGAATGCAGATCGTCTGAAGCGGCTACGCCATGGGCCATCCATTTTCACACAATCTTTGCTTCAATGCTGCGGCATTGAGATGTTAGCATGGGTCAAAATGTAGAACCAAGAGAAAAACCTGAGTGTGTTTTTGATGGTTATTCTGAACTTAGCGGCATCATGCGCCATTTAAACAATCTCAGGTTGTGCACAGAATGAACAACACGCAAATTCTCATGGTCTTGGCTTGAAGCAACTGACTTCACAGTTTTAGCACTTGCAGGGCCCCATTTTTTCCCAGTGCTTTCAGGTCGTACTTCGAGGCATTCGAAGTTGGACCACCTTTCATCGCAGCAGCACTGGTAGAGGCTGCCCAAGTTTGGTGCGGCGCTGGACCTCGCCAGCCGGAGTTGAAACAAATGAATACCCCATATATTTTGCCACAGAAAAAAAGGTCAAAAGTGAAGAACATAATCATCAGCAAACATGGGTAAAGATATTTCATCAAACATTATGTAACTAGATTCAAGCAAAGATACATATCAAATGGGTTCCATCTATGACAACCCACCATCCTTCCCCTCCCCAGTTGGCCACCAAAGGTACGAGGAATCCAAGGGATCCAAGGGATCCCATCTGGGGACCAAAATCAGGCGCCACTTCAGGGCCTTGAGCACCTCGTCTTGGGCGCAGAGGGCTGCTTCTTTGGCGACCACACCTGGATGCTATCGGATGCTGGGAAGAGTGGGAAGGTGGGCCGATGGTGGGATGGAAGGCATATGACAAAGAAGTCATCTAGCATCAAAACGAGATGAATGATAGAAGAATGATGGCGATTCTTGTTGTTTTTTTAATGATTTAATGATTGGAGGTATATATCTATCATATAATATAACGGTGATCATGATAATGTATGACAATAAAGATATCATCATCATCATCATCATCATCATCATCATCATCACCATCACCATCACCATCATCATCATCATCATCATCATCATCATCATCCCCTTGTCACCGCTGCCTCCACCACCCAAGGATAGCACGTCCTTCGCACCGGTGAAACGCAAGGCAGCCACACCCAGTTGCACCCAGCTTGCATCACCCGTCAAGCCTGGGACGGTGATCAACGACTTGAGCAAATCTTGGGGGACGTATTGTTTTACCAAGATACACACACACACATACATATATATATATATATATATACGTGCAACATTTATATCACATATATCATATATAAATACATGTATATATATATATACATACATATATATATATATATATACCTACATATATCATGTTCGATTCATCCAATTACTGGAATCTACTCCACTCAACTCTGATATAGTCTCGTCTGTTTCTGCTTGGGCGATCCCGGTTGTGGGGTCTGGTCCTCTTGTCCAAGCCAGTGGGGCACAAAGGACTTTTGGTAGTTCTTACCCTCTGGTAAACTAACATAACTATAGGAAATCACCATTTTTAATGGGAAAATCAACTATAAATGGCAATTTTCAATAGCTATGTCAGTTTACCAGAGGGTATATGTTCTTATGATGGTTGGTATAGGTGTTGGTAATAAATTGGTTGTGCGTGTGAGTAGCTGGAGCCCTTAAGAGCCGGTTGCCCCGGTGCGTGCCCCCATGTCTGGTAGCTGTGCTTGTAGCTATCCAGCTTGGGTGGTGGGTNCGCTGGGAATGCTTCTTGCATGTGTGGTGAAGCTGGGAGATCTGCGGTGTGCAGGGCCTGTTCAACAAAGGAGTTGGAGGGCGAGTCTTTGCCTCAAAAGGCGGGGGACTTTGAGGTCTCAGAAAGCGGGGGGCCGGTGCAGTTCATCAGCGAGAAGTTTGGCGCAAAGTTTGGCGAGGCGCCTAACAGTTGGTGCGGTGGCTCAAGCCCAACGGCCTCTGCCAGATTGCACACATTGCACTCTGCATGCTTGAGCTGCAGAGTNAGAGCCGGTTGCCCCGGTGCGTGCCCCCATGTCTGGTAGCTGTGCTTGTAGCTATCCAGCTTGGGTGGTGGGTGGGCAGAAGTTGGTGATTCACAGGTTGAAATTGAGATGCTAGCTGTGTAGATGAAGAAATGGATTGCGGAGTTTGAATGATAGTTGGGATATATCAAGTGTATCACTGGATATCACTGGTAACACGTGAGAAGGGACAAGCGACAACCTACCAGGGATAGGGCAACACAAACTCGAATATTCAAAGTTGGATGGATTCTCATGGTATCTAGTGATGTAGTGTCTGTGACTGGGTCAGGGCCCCAACCAGTTATCCCTGGCCCATATCATAGTCCTGAACGCACTTAGACCTGATATTTCCCTGTGGTTCTTACTCTTCTCCACCCAAAAAAATCTCACAAAAAGATCCACCGGCCGAGGTCAGCCATAAGACAACTCGATCATATCTTTTGGCTCAGTTCTTTCGCCATAATGTGCCTGCATCCTCCAGGAGCACAAGGTGGAGGTTGCCAGGGTATCGCCCCATTCGAGGCTGCCACGATGCCAGAAATCGCTCGGACAGGCTCCGCCAGTAGAAGGCTACGGCGCTGATGGAGTGGCTGGACAACACCTGAGGCAGTTCTACCTCTGGAATATAGAAAGAGGAATACATGGGAATATACGGAAGCATATGGGGATGTATATACTTGTAGACATGTGTGTATACATACATAAATATATGTATATATACACATATATATTTACTTATATCAGCTACAATAGTTGAGTAGTGATTCAAATGATTAAAGGTTGAAGTATTCAACAGGAATATCACCTAGAATAATTATTCAATTCTGCGATATATGATATGTGATTAACATTGATTAAGTGTATATTCACATAATCGGGGAGTTTTCCAGTGCCAAGCCTTAGTTAATTGGACCATCATCTACAATTGGGGATTTTCACTTGCTGGGATAGAATACAGGAGGGTGCAGGAGCTTATGCGACCCTCGGGAAAGTTTGGATGAATAAACTGCCAAACCCGAAGCGCCCCATATCCAATTGTTAGCTTTGGCATGGAACATCTGGGCCCCAAGCTTTGTCTAGGATGCGAGTAAAGCTGTCCTGACCAGCATGGTAAAATTGCCAGATTCCTCCGGCATCCGCCGAGCTCCGGAGCTGTCATGCCGATTCTGATCAGATTGCAATATTCATCAACCTGATCTAGGTAAGTTTGGAGGATTTCCCTTGCCAGTATCTAAAAACAATTTAGAAACATCCAGACTGTGAGGGTACCATGAGGTCACAGTGTGGTCACTGTGTGAAGCAGGCAAGAGGCAGTCCTCTGCAAACTCATCGCCATCCCACACAAGGATGCCGGAGGGGCCAACTGCCTCCAGGACCAGATTCACCAGGAAGTCATCAGAATCATCAGAACCTGAAGAAACTAATTCAAAGATATTCAAAGTGTCAGAAGTCAGCAAGAAGTTCACCGAAATCCACCAGAAATCCAAAGTCAAAAGATTGGGCACTCAGCCATTCAGCCATCCATTCCGCATTCACCCGTTCCAGTGGGGAAATTCAATATATTTGTAGAGAGGATGGACACGTTTTCCATTGGACTTGTTCCCTAGCAATGGGTTCGGCCGATCAGAGCTTCACAACTGAGCACCTCACATGTAGGCCCCGGCCCGGGTGGTGGGAAACGACCAGTGCCAAAACCCTCACGGGCGCCATGGATGTGCCCAACAAAAATCGGGTCCGGTAAGCACAGAATCATGACAAGAAATCAGGAAATGTAGCAATGTCAACATACAATTACTCTAAGTTTGCTTTCTTTTGCCGAGACCCCCATCCCAAAATCGACCCGGCCACTTGCAGGATCATCGCAGATAGTAAGTGGTGAACAACCTCGAGATCACAAGTCTCCAATTCCTGCGGTTCTCCTAGTGTGTGAACTAACCCCGAATACGAAACAGTTGCGATTCCTGGCATGATCCTCCCAGCAGACCCCCCAGGTGTTGCGCCAGTCCTTCAGGTGCACCACATGCCTCGCCTCTTTGAGACAGTCAGGACAGCACTCGCTGACCTGACAGCCCTCGGCTGATCTCATGGCATCATCCCAATGGTGCCCCGGTGTGCAAAATTTCCTCTGGGGGGTATCCAATTAAGTATTGGCTTATAACTTTTATATCCCCAGCTGCTAATCAGCAAAAAAACAAGTAGGAACGGACAAAGAAAACATCACCTGAGCCGTAAATCTGACTGGTGGATAGGAATTCCAATGATTAATCACCATGATTCCCATTCTACCAGCTCCTGGAACTGTGCCACAGCTGATGATTGCGCCTTTCGTGCCAGCACGGCTGCAGATCAAAGTCAACAACTGGAATCATCCAAAGTTTGTCCACACAGGCCCCTCCATGGATAGAACCCTCTAATCTATATAAATCTGTCAAAACAATCACACTACCTGGATTAATCTTGGACATCCACAACTGCTGGGTCCTGGAAATATCTGGCAATGATGCGTGTAGTCGTGTTGTATGAGACCAAGCGCGCGTGTATATATACACACATACATATATATATATATATATATATACATACCTATATCATGTGTGTATATGTATATATATGTGTGTGTGTGTTTATATATATATATATATATATATTAGGTGCGTGCGACTATAGTTAAATACGAAATGCCATGAGTATATTGTGTGTATGTGTTGTGCTTCTGTAATGCCACACTTCACGACAGGACGCACTTCCTTGGCGACTTTCGATGGCACAGTTGTGTCGGCGTTACCCCATCTTTTTGCCAATCAGCTTGATCTGAGGCTCAACACGAGCTGAAGCTCATGGACTTTGACTTCCTCAGCGCTGAAGCGCACGCTGAACTTCATAGTCATCTTGATGAAGAAGGCCCAGCCCGGCCTGGCTCCAGCTGCGTCTGGTTGGGGCGTACTGGTTGGCGATTCGACTTTGCGAAAGCGCAAGCGCACCAGGATCTTGTTCAGCTTTCGGTCAAGGATCACATCCTGGGTGCTAAAATCTGGAGCACCGAAACATCGAAACACGCCAGAGATTATCATATCATCCCACTCAGATTTACCAACTAGGGGATAAGTAGAGTATATATATATACATACATACATATATATATATATATATACGATTATATACGTAGGTTATGGAAAATGAAGAACCTTTGAAACCACCAGCCAGCATCTGGGTCATCTTGTTGCTGCAACTGTTTGGCCTCATCCTCAAAGACCTCCGTGGCTTCAGTGAGATCCAGAAACTTTGGGATCACGGTGCTGAAAGGGGAGGTTGAAACCTCTACATTTTGTTGGGACAGCAATGGGCTCCAGTCTGAGCCATAGCCATCGGCTTTTCCTCCATTGAAAGCTGAGGGATCGAGTTGAAGCTCCACATCACTCTCCATGGGATTCGCCAGAATCAGGACCAATTCATAGCTGCCAGCATCCTCACAGCAACTCCATGGCAAGCAGCGCGGCACGAAATTCATAGCCACGCTGTTTTTCTGAAAGGGTGGATTGGCACAAGGGTTGATCTGAGGTTTTACCACCAACCCCTTGCAGGTTTTGGCTTCACTGGTCTCACCAGGACTCAGGAGCTTGCAGCGACGCGAACGTTTGGTGAGAAGTGGTTTCCTTAAAGGCAGGAGTTTCCACGCGTTTCGGTGCTGGAGCGGTGCTTCCAACTGCGACTGACCCTTGTGGAGACCATTCACCAACGTGGTGCCCTTCGTGGCTGCAGTGCCTGGCCCGGAAGTGTTGGAACTGGCAGGTGGTTTCACAGAAACCCCATGGTAGCCGTAGGAAATCTGCGAGAGTCGCATGCTTTGGCTGGCACAGGCGCCTTGACTGCTTTGAGTCTGGGGGGTTGTGTCAGTGTCGATGCTGTTTTGCAACTCCTCCAGTAGGCATTGACCTTCAAGGCTCAGCAGGGCTTCACGATGAGAGCGCAACAACTCCTCTACTGAGAGGCCTGCCAGCACTGGAGGCCCCTCAACGCCCGCGGAGCTGCTAAAACTGAAACGTTTGTTGGGGCTGTCTTTGGCCTCTGGGGAAGAAATTGGACTGGCTTCAGGCGCATTTTTGGCCGACTCTGCCAGCAAATAGGCTTCTGCCCTGAGATCTGTGCTCTTTTCTGCCTGCTCTGCCAGTTTGGCCTCCAAATCCTCCACATTCCACTGACCTTCAGGGCTTTAAATTATGCCATCTACAAAGGACAAAGGCCATGCAAAGGCACCAAAGTTTCACAAAAGGTGAAAGAACCCACTCATGCGAATGATTCCTAAAATAATTGATATTTGGCCGTGATTTCCGGTACATAGATAGCTGATGATGGATATACTTGCATTTAAAGTGATTGGCGATGTGTACTTTGCCATGTGATTAAAAAAAATTGGAGGTGTGATGAGTTTTAAACTACTCTTTTTTTAAAATGAATATATTTTTTCAGCACACGCAATTTGATTTAATATATATAGTTTTAACCCACGGTATACTAGCTCGTTTCCCGGTTTAAACTAGATTCCTACACCAAAAAAAACACAGCCATCTTGACTTCCGGCCTTTCTTGCTCTCCCCAGTGATTTCCGTGGCAGTCCCCGGCAGCCGCGCGTGTTGCCGCAGGCCCACGGCCGCGCTGAAGCGCCGCGCTGCGAAGGCCGTCAGCGAAGCGGCGCTGAAGGAGGCCCTGGCCGAGGCGCGCCGTTTCAGGCGCTGTGCCAACTCCTTCTCCCGCTGCTGCTCCTGCGCCTTGGTACCTTGGGGTTACTGGGGATGGGCAATATTTTTTGGGGAGATATATGATGGCAAAGGCTATGTCCTCATAATTGGGGGGTTGTATGAAATTAGTTGTGCCCATATTTTTTCATGATGATTCTTGTTAATATGATTGTTCCGTCTGTATATGGTGGGTTCTGAAAGTGGGCGATGTTTTATGCCAAACTAGTTGATCATCTTAGATGATTGGCCATCTTGAAAATCAACACTCCATCATAAACCATCCATGATTTGGGCATGATGAGTTGGGTCCCCAATTGACCGTTTATGGTCCATTGGTGTTACCATATTTTGCCCCCAACTTGGGATGATTGACAATGATTGATAACTTGGGATGGGTTTCTCAATATGAGCTCCACAATTCGTTCAAAACCTTGGGGAGAGCTGCTTCTACTATCTTCTACTCGCAGACGCTGGGTTAGCGTGCTAAGACTCGCTGCCATGAGAGAGAACAAAAACAAGAAACAAAACACCCGGTGCTGCCTGGAAAATCACCCATGTTGGATGGTCAAATCATGGCATGTCCCGCTTCAACTAGCCTTTCAGCTGATGACTTTCTATCACTGACTTGATCCAACAGCCCAGCTTCGAAAGGCTTCCAACATGGCCATCATGCGCTGTCGAGGCTGGCTCTCCCGCTCTAAAGACAC
The DNA here is from genome assembly GCA_003297045.1 of Symbiodinium sp. clade C Y103. Lineage (NCBI taxonomy): Eukaryota > Dinophyceae > Suessiales > Symbiodiniaceae > Cladocopium > Cladocopium sp. clade C. Next base: position 38,833 of record BGPT01002097.1, on the reverse strand, counting down.
AATTTCAGTGATGAGCTGTTCGGGTTTGTCGGCTTCCTGTCTACCTCGGGTGGAGGCCAACCCCTACAAAAAAGAAACATGAGGCCATTGGGAGATGCAAGTGGGCAAAGCAACCAACCGAAAAACTGCACCGACTCATGTCGAGACATATCCATTATCAAGGAAAAAGTTGGGCAGGTGTGGCATGACAAAGTTGAACACACTGCCGAGCTACCTTTGGAACTCCATCTGCAGTAGCTACAAGCAAAATGATATGTTTGCTCCTTGGAACTCGGGTTCGCAATGCAGGGTGTCAAAGTGCTGGAACAAACTGGGCACTCCCAGCATTTTGAGCATCGCATTCCACATAGCATGGCCTCACTAGAAGGCATGTTTTCAAGGCAGTGCGGACAGTAGTATGAATCCACATCCTCCGACATGTCCTGAAGAGGGTTCCCAGTTGGGGGCCGCAAAAAGAAATGAACGAAAAATTGTAGAGAAGCTTGGAAACCACATGTTTAGAAGTTTAGCCACACGACTTCCGGTCAACAGTTGCTGCACCATTGACTCACCCTGTCCTTCTTGGACACGATTCTGGAGCAGCTATCGCAGAAGTATAAGGAAGACAGTGGGAAGGTCTCAGGTTTGTTCGCAGCAAGTGACTGATCTTGGTCATGACCCCCTGCAACAAACAGCACCTGAAATGGAGAAGATTTTGTCCGCAGATCTGGTGGATCATAATACATGGCGTCGCCGCGTCGCAAACGCTCCGCGGTGTTTGGACAGAAACCTCTGCCTTGGTTTGGGCCAAGTATCAGAACATTGCCAGATCGGCGGAAATCATGCTGCCAGCATGTCACGAAGCTGGTGTGTGGCATAGACTTGGCCTTGGGTTGCCTTGGAACTAGGAGCACCTTTGTGCCGGCTATGGTTGCTGGAATTCATTGGCACCTTTGGCCAGAGTCAAAGAGAGTTCCATGAGTTTCCGTAAAAGCTCTAGTCTTTCAGGAAATCTTAGGGATGCTGGTCTTGGATTCAACACACTGCCACCCCTGAAGGACAATTCTCCAAATAATTCGTCGCCTTTCACTGGCGAATCTGCACTCTGAGATGGTGCTACGACACCTCCCAGCTGAAGAAAATCGCTAGATAGTATGTTCATAGTTCTTGCCAGGTTCGGCATTCCAAAGCAATCTCGCAGCTTGCACTTATGTTGGGGCATTGAGCCCGCCATGCTCAAATTCTGTACAACATGTAATTATATAAAGCATTATTAATGTATGCGTTATACATGCATATATATATATATGTGTGTGTGTGTGTGTGCGTGCCATGCTTATTGGTGTGATTGCTGGTATATGAATGATATGCATAAAGCTATCACATCATCCCATTCCCTCTCATAGGGCACTAGCAGGAGAAAGGGCCGCTCCCTGAAGAGAGTTTGGAAGCTATCACCAGCACGCTGCTGACAGTGCCAACCAAAGCCAAGTAGACGCCTTGGCGCAATGCATCCTATTTTTTGAAGGAAAACAAAGTAACCTATAAGAAAATCACCATTCAATCACCAGCAATTTTCCCTCCTGGAAAAAAACAGAAACCCTCTAGTGAGCCATCCCATGTTTTATTGGGTTTACCATGGTTTACCATCCCATGTTCTTCTCCCGATACCTCGGGTGATGCCCCCGCTCCAGGGGCCTAAGAAGATCGCGCACCAGCAACCAATCCATGTAGCGAGGGTCCCTTCCAGTCGGGCCACTTCATACGGGCACACAGCCAGAAAAAGCACGCTTGGCCTGAGCACTGCGGCGGCCACAAAAATGCTGAAGACACCCTCTTTTGTTGAACCCCGTGGTCAAGTGCAAGTACTTTTATACACTGTAAGTATATGCTTTTGTATTTTTTAATGTGTATACATTAATATATATATATATATATACCTTACATAGTTACATTCTTGTATCTGCATGTATAATTACATCTACTGTATGTATATGTGTGTATATATATAGATAGATATAGATATGATGTTATATTATATATATTCACAACTGGGGGGTTGCCTAGGAGTTGATTGGCATTAGCAAGCTGCCTGCAGTCTCCACCTGAGTGCCCTGCAAGATAAAGACAACCTGCGAAGAGAGGAGGGCGCCGGTGAGGTTGACGATATCCTGCCAAACTCAGCATGCTTTGCAACCTCCTACATATTCCTTGGGGAACCATGGCAGGTTGACCCAAACGACGTAAACCCACGAACTGCAAAATTGCGACATGGTTTTGGCCGGGGGAAGATGGTGGAAGTTGGGATTTCCAGTTTCCGGACCTTCAGTTCACAACTGCGCTCCTGGAACAATGGTATCAAATTCGCTACTAAGAAGCAGGCTGCCATCATACCACTGGTCACCAAAAACCACTTGAAGCGTGCTACTATCCCGTCTTGAAGGGCTTCAGGCAAGAGGTAGGCGCAAATCGCTCGGCTCAGAACCTGCTGTGAGATGGTGTAGGTGACCATAAGATGAATAACCATCAGAACACCTGCAGCAGATTTCCTCCAATCGTGCGGCAAAACCAGTAGCAGATCGCCAGGAGTGTTTTCCCCACAGGCGAGGTAGGAAAGCACTGCAACCATCGCGTAAACTGTGAAGAGAGTTGAAAAGGACAGCCAAACCTGGTTGATGGTGAGTGTATGTGGGTATAGCATGGGGCTACCACCAACCAAAAAGGATTCTTGCAGGAAGCAAAATCATGTTTATTAAACCCCTTGGATGTGTGGTGGGGCAAAGCAACTGCGGATCCTTATCCAGTTTGTTTGGAGGCAAATCATGGCATACTTCTCTGAAACAACCAGCTAGAAACTGCTTTTGGGAAGTCCGATGGGGTCTTCATTTCAGCTTGCATCTCTAGCATGATGTTCTGCCCCGTGAAGGCGAAGACAAAGCCAGAGATGCAAGAGCTGTAGTCTAAGAAGCCATGCCCCGTACGCCCCCGTGGTTCACACGATGGATTGGTCAGCAGGGTCCACAAACAAAGAATCAATGTGGCAACTACTGTCGCGAAGGAGATCACACTGAGGAGCGTTAAGCCAGAGAGCGTCCGAAACTGGTTGATCGGCAGCAAGAGGATTGTCCCAATGAAGCAGGCTGAGGGTGAGCAAATGACTTCCCAATAGATGGAGGCTTGGACCGAGTCTCCAATCAAGATCAAGTAATTTGCCATGCACATAAACAGGTAGGAATATGCTACAGCATAGCCATATCGGCCAGCCGTTGTACCCACCAAAACTGTCAGGCCGTCTCCAAACGTTACAGTTGAAGTCACTTCTTGGCGCACTTTTCCCAGTAGCAGAGATGTAAAGACATTTGCCGGATAGCACAAAGCAAGGACCAAGGAGCCAACCGCCTAAGACTTGACATAGTTGACTACTTGACAAACACCCGGTCCCAAAGAAACAGATTATGTTTGTCCGTTCTTAACTAAGTAGCAGAGACAAAGAAAGAGAGATAAAGAGGGAGACACAAAGTACTCAAACTTTTGATAGCCACACTGACCGGAAATCAAATATAAAAATCAGAAATCTTCGGAAAAACATGCAACAAGGCACGAGGCCCACCACTGCCATTTGACCTCCAAGCGCCAGCACCCCACTTCCGATCACTTCAGCAATGATCAAAGCGGCAGTGGCGGGCCATTCCTGGACATTCGCTTCAACAACCCCAGCCTCTGGGGGCCTGCTTGGGGCCACCAAAACAGATGACACACCTGAGCGTAGTTTCACATACTCGCTTCGATCCGGCAAAGATTGCCGGGGACGAAAGGCAGGATATGAAGACAACGACTCGCGGAAGCCGTTGCCGGCAGGAGCGGAGTGGCGCGGCAATCCTTCTGGGAGCATCGCACGGACTAGATGCGACACGTGGCAGTCCTTCGCTATATATGTGTGAAATTGGCAGTTGCTTTTTTATTATGGCCAGTGGACATGCTTTCCCGATTGAATGAGGTTCTTCGAGGTTCTTCCTGGGTTCATGTTGGCTTGATGCCTATTGGGCCTATTGACCACTGGATGTCATCCCCAAAGACGCTTTGATAACCAAAACTGTCGTCAGTAGCGCATTCTTCGCAGATGAGCAGGATCGACAAGCCTGAGGACAACAGGACCGTTCGTAGAGTTCCTACATCTATTGATGACGATCATGACGTCTGGAAGTGATAGTTTCTGCTCGGCAGTCACCACAGCTAGGTCTTTGTCAAAACAATTCCAGCATCAAAGGCATCTTGAGGGAGAAACGCGGGGCAGGACAACATTCAACCATGACCCCGCAGGAACCATGCAATGGTGCTACAAAGATCCACAAAGGACAAAATGACCTAAGGCTTAACAATCACGCCCACAGTTGTTTAGGATTACCAGTCCGTTGAGAGTACCAATCAACTTCGAGAAATTGTGGGAATACAGGCTCGTGGGAGCAAAGGGCAACATCTGCGATTACATGGGCTTTTCGAGCACAATGGAACCATTGGTGGTTTGTCCATGCACCATAGGCGCAGCATGGGCGATCTATGGCACTTTTTGCTGGATCAACTGCTTCCAACAAACACGCTCCCGAACATCCCGTAGACTTGGGCCGGCTCACTTTGGATCCTCATGACGGCCACTCCATTGGACTTGTAGTCCTTCAGCACTTTCTGGTGCCTCAAAGGCAAGTCAACAGGGACCCAAAAATGTTCAAAGAAGCCCAGCACACATGACACACAAACACGAAGCAATGCTGGTTGAGAAAGCAGCTTCAACACCAAAGAGCACCAAAGAGCTCGTTAACTACAACAACTTCAATCATTGGATTGATTTAAGGGAAAATCTACAGGAAACCATGGATTTTCGCATGAAATATGGGGGTTTCCTGTAGATTTTCCCATTAACCAATCCATTGATTCAAGATGAACAGCTCGCAACCACCTCTGCCAAGAAACGCGGCTTTGGTGCCACCTCCCTCAGAACAGAAGCCATGACCCAGATCACGACCGTCACAAAGAAAGTCCGTGTAGGGTGCCTCGTGTTCCGGCGACGGTCAGAGGTTGTCATGTCCCCTTTGATCGGCCAAATCATGCCGGTGAGTGATTATTGGAAGGCCTGGAAGGCGGAAGCTGCTCTGCAAACAATATACTCATAGATTTTCTGGAGTAAACCCGTGAAGAGCCGGGGCACGGCCGGACCAACTAGTCCTTTAAAATGCATCCAGCTGATGAAAACTCCTCTACATCAAGCTCTTCAGCTCAACGTTGCTCAGTTGCCCACCCTGCCACGTCCTTCCCAACTTCCACCCATAACTGCGACTATTCCAAGATCTTCCACGGCCAGGAACCCCTGGCTTCCCATCAAAGCTGGGTCGAGTGAGATCGCCCAGGACTACCACTTGCATCTCAGGGTGGTTCTCACGAGTGAAGATCGCTGTCTCCTGCGCCATATGCGGGGAGAAATGTGGCAGTAATCTCCACTGTTTGCAGTACTGGCAGTCTAGTCTATTTCAACTGTGCGTTCTTGCTCCTGCCACAGTTGGAATTCTGTTCCCTGGGGGAAATACATGAAAATCTGCAAGCAACAATGACAGTATCGCCTGCACTCGGTCGCAATTAATTTCCCCACAGTCCTTCACACAATAGTCATACACCAGGCCAACAGTGACCATCCTTGGATCAGAACATTCACCATGACCCAGAAACAAGTCCAAACATTGACCATCTACCCTACCAATCGACCCCTTCGATTTTGATGTTCATAGATGTTCATCAATCCACTTGATCCACTTCACAATACACATCAATGTTTCCAACTGATGCGCACTGGCAATATTTCATATTGCTGCCGTACCTATCCATTCCTTGACCGACTGACCTTGAGATTCCCAGTTGTTGATGTTGTTGGGCAGAGCATCTCTACCATCATCTGCCAACCTTATGTACCATCGTGATCTGTACCTATCTTTGCCCTTTGCCCATCAATTCGAACATTTGTTTGTGGGTCTAGAGGGGGCCCAGCAGAAAACAATAGAAAACAGCCAAATATCAAGTCAGCATCAAAATCGTGGAGATTCTCATGTTGTACCCTTCCTCCTTACCACCCTTTAATCCGTACCAATCCTTTTGGATGTTTCTGGGGCTTTCCATGGTCAGTTACCCAGTTACCCAGCTGCTGCCACGGATCTTCTTGATGCCCCGAGATGCCAAAATCGATGAGAAATTTCGGAGGAGGCCTGGTGGACTATCTGCCATCAGGCTCACCAAATGAGTGGATGTCTCTGAAGTGGATGAACCAACAAGTGGGAATTGACAAAATAGAAGGTCAAATAGAAGGTCAAATAGAAGGTCAAATAGAAGGTCTTAGAGCTTTGAACCAAAAGGAATGCGCATGGTTTAGCACCAAAATGAGCAGCAGCTTCCTGAATCATGAAAACACATGGCAAAGCAAAGCCGAGTTATTGCAACGGCGGGCGCAACTCTACTCGCAGAATAACTTGCCTGTGTTTTTCATTTGTTCCAGCGTCGGATAACCTGAGTCAAAGCAACAGGCACTGAAATCTCCTACGCATTCCCCAGCACATTTTGATGCGTTTAGTTGGCTCTTCACCGCAAATGCAACCAAACCATATGCCAAACGATTCCTACAACACCCCCAAAATCAAAGACACCTTTTCTGGAGCTGACGACCCTCTCACTCAAGCTGACTGTGCATCAGTGGATCCTTCCTCAAGACAGTCCAGGCGCCAACAGCCAAGGCGGGCTGCAAGATTCTCACCAACTCAGAGGAAGAGACCTCGGACTTTTCTGCTTGCGGAGCTGCCGGAGCTGCAGGACAGCCTTCCAGCTGTAGAGGGGTCATGGACCAGTGACTCTTCTGCAAAGCTGCAGGCAGTTCGAGTAGCTCACTGATGCTGAAGGTCGCTTCTTGAGTCGTTTCCTCCGGATTCCGCAGCCAAAAAATGGCTCGACCCTCTGTCATCTTCAGTGCTGCTGCTCCATAGAGGTGGCCAAAAGCGATAAGCCGCGCATCTGGCAGCAGCTTGATCTCTTGGCGGGCCAGGTGGGATGCTGCTGCCAACACCTTCCATTTGTCATCATCCATCAGCTCCATTTGAATATACAGCTCTTGCAGACCAGTCCCTGCCAAAAAGAAGGAAAGCACCTCATTACAAAAGTCCTGCAAAGTGGCTTTGGGTTTTGACCACATGGAACTCGTCTCAGCTGTTTTGCTCCACACCACTCCATGCTGCATGAAGGCCGTCAGTGGGAACAGCGGGCCACGCATCTGCGCCCGCCTCACGGCATTGTCACGGAAGCTGAGCCACCGGTCCCGCGCGGAGCCTACACCCTCCTCGCCCACATCAGGTCCATCGCGCCAAATGGAATCACCCCACAGCAACCAGAAAGGTGAGGGCCAGGTGCCGATGGTCAAACTGATCCAGACCTGAGCACGCTGCAGTAGAACTATGCGTATAATCATGTGCATGTGTGCATGATACATTATGTATATCTATGTAAATCTGTCTGTGTGTGGGTTCGGCTGTGCCAATCTGAATCCGACCCCAACATGATGTGTTTACCCAAAGCCCACCAACCATTCACCACCCATGTCAATCCCAACCAGAAACCCACCTGGTCGTTGTCTCGCCGCAACTCTTCAATCAGGTGCAGCATGGCCTCGAAATCCTCCAGGTGCTCTTCACCACCACTTTGCCCCAGCCCACCACCAAGGCCATCGAATTTGAAAAGCCCAAAGCCTTCAGAGATGCGCTGCTTCACCACCTGAGATCATGCGTGGAAAAGGGCAGGTCATGGCATGTCCCAAAAGAAAAAGATCAATCACACACTAAATTAGGTAACACGTTTTCTATATAGACACAAACGTTTCTATGAGAAGTTTCCCCTTACAGTAAATCATCTGAAATCACTCGTAGTCCCAGAAGAGTTCTCCGCAACGACTGGAAACAAATGTTTGTGAATGAACTCATGCATGAACTCATATCACACACACAAGCGTACACACATGCATATTATACATGTACAAGGATTAAGGGTGTAACATATACATATATACAACACACACACACATATATATATATATACATATAGAGAGAGAGAGAGTCTTATACTACACCTGATGTATAGTAGTATATCATCATACAACATATACCAGATGCTGGTATATAAAATATATACTAAATATGTTTTGATGTACTGTAACGACTTAATCATGATGTGCTCAGTACACACAGGCAAATAAACATAGACATAGACAAATAGTTTCAACATGTTTCAACTCCAAGCCACTGAGCAGAAGCTCTGGAAGTACTTCCTTCCCGCCAAGGCGAAGCCTCCTCGAGTGCTCCGCTCAAAGCCATGTGAGGCACCGAAATGAATCCTGCGGCCACCAGCTGCACCATAGCCTCCGAAGGGTGACATCCAAACGCCCATCTGGGTGCCCCAGTGCTTGGCTGCAGCCACCAGAGGTCCGAAGCCGGAGGGAAAATGTTTCGTATCAACCTCCCAGAGGCTATCGGCATTGTCCCAACCATCATCAAGTAAGAAGGCGTCCAAGGCATGGCCACCCCAACGAGTCAAGTTCCCATTGAAGGCTTCAAGTCTTTCAAGGATGCTCCTTTCCGTCATGGCGTGTGAGAAACATTTCGCGTCACTGCAGCTGGGGTTGCGCAAATCATACCAGCTGTTGTAGTGCAGCACCTGCCCAAACGGCCTGCCTCGCGCCAGCTGCAAGTACTCCGCAAAGCTCCGGCGCATTTGGGACTGCGGCCCATCTTCGAAGACACCCAAAGAGGCAAAAATGTGAGGCCTTCCCAGTGGTTTCTCTGAAAGTCGTAGGGTGCAACTGACCCAGCGCCAGACTTGATCCATTGCCACAGGTTTGGTGCGCTTCTGATCCACGTGGCAGTGGCTACGTGGATGCTCCAGAGCCAGCCAGAGGCCAGGAGAGGTAACATCCCTCGGCTGAAGTTTCCATGCTGCCCTGGTGCCAGCTGTCGCAGCATCATCCCTCCCATAAACCACGAAAGATCGCAAACCAAAATAAACTCCAAAATTCCAGGGATCCAAATGCCCTTTGGCCATGCTCAGTCGTATCCATCTGCTAGGCGCCTTCCATCCCTCCAGCGAAACAGCTGCGTTGAACTCCCCCGCGGCACGGATGTCCTGGTGGCTACTTCGATGGGTCCAAGCCTCTTCACCATCCCCACGGCTCTCCAGGGCCCACTCATCAGCCATGGATTTGGCCCACCAGGTCCAGGAAACTGAGGTGATGACACGGTCACCTTCCAAATCCACCACAATCCATGCGCTGCTTTCCCCCTTGGCCGCGAACCATTCGGTTTCGCTGTCATCGTCCAACAGCCGCTCCGCCCCTCGGCCGGGAAAGGAACTGCTGGCGCTACAGCTGGCGGGCAAACGGGAGATGTGTGGCCGCTGGCGAGCCACCACAGGAGAACCGTCCACATGGCCTTCCACGGCCGCGCTCGGAAGCCACGCGGAAATCCGAAGTTTCGTCACCGGGCTCTGGAAGATCACATGCCAACGCACAGCGAAACCATCAGTCATATGATACTGCACGGGGTGCACATCTGCCAAAACACCGCTGCAATCCAGCAGCCAACTTTCTGGGGTTGGAGCCCTTGCTACCTGACATGGACGAAATTGACTGCTGGACTCCACGGCCAACAGTTCCAGTTCCAGGATTCTGCTCTCCAACTGGTGGCCCTGGAAGGAAAGATTGCCCAAAGCCGGCGCGGCTCCGGGTCTAAGCTCGAAATGCCCACTTTTCTCCAAGGTAAAAGATGCCTTTTCTAAATCATCACCAACCGGGGGCCGTTTCAAATCATCAATTGGATTTCTAGGTGGCAAGCGCCAGGCCAAGTAGTAAGACAGGTATAAACAACATCCAAATAAAATGGCCGTGATACCTTTGATCCAAGCCATAGTTTCCACTTGGTGAACCTTCCTCCTTGCCATGCTCCAAAAAAACCGGTTCCACAGGCCCAGACGGATGAGACATTCGCCCGTGCAAATTGATGTCCTATGTAGAAATCTAGGGAGGTGATCGCAGGCTGGGGAAATCAAGTTCAATCTTTGTGTATGATTTCCCTACTCTGGCCATGGATGATCCAATGACTTGATAGTCCACCCACCAAAATGCGCACTTTGGAGGGCAATGATAAAAACATATAAAAACCATGAATCTATACGATCGCCATGCGCTCATCACTTCAGGTAAATGTCTGATCCCCTATTTTTGAAGCACTACCAGGATCCTGAGAAGCAAATGAAGCTGCGGCAACGCTTCACAATCATTGATGACTTAAGAGGCCCTCCAGCGATTTCGAGAGCCGTGCCAATGATGCGAATGCCAAGCCCCATGTGATGACTGATTTCATATGGCTTCATATGTTGTCATGTGATGTCTTCACAAATGCTTGAGCAAAAAGTATGATTGAATCAAAATGACTAATCCACCTAATTGGATGGTTCAATCGGTTCAATGCTGAAAATCAGCAAATGTCTTGGACACTTAGATCCTCTACATGCCCCATGTCCGAGCTAAAAACCGCTCAGTTTCTGCCGAGCTGCACTGCTGATTGGTGTCCCACTGGCCGTGACAGCTAGCGCTTCTTTCTTCTTCGAGCGCGAAGCCACCAGTGCTGTTCTGCTCGTAGATGTCAGCTGGCACGGAGGAAATCAGGTATGTAAGGGGGTTCCACAAATGGGTGTAGCCCGATAGCTGGATGGTTTATAATGGAAAATCGCCTATTGAAATGGATGATTTGGGAACCCCGCAATTTTAGGAAACCCCCAATTGTTGCATTGCTGCGGTATAATCATCCCATTTGTTGGGATGGAAATATGAATTGTAAATATGCACTGAGGTTAGACGAGGCAACCCCACCAACCTGAAGAGTTCAAGGATAAAACCATCACAACCACATCATCCACCCTGTCAGTCGAGAGGCATCCACTTGTCGCATGGTGCATGGCGCTGAAGGAGTCATACTTTGGTTGGAAGCCTTTGTAAACCACTTCCACCTGTGCAGTTGCGAAATGGAGATGGGTCAAAACTTATTACAACTCAACGCCCCAAAAGCAGCTGAATGATAAATTGAACTCAACAAATGCATCCCAACTTCATCTCTCCCGTTGCTTCTTTGGCCCCCGACCTGATCTGCCGGACACTTGGCCAAGGCCTTGAGGATTTCAGGCTCCAGATACGAGCCGATGAAGTCGGCGCGGCAGAAGGGGAGCTGACCGGTGAAGCGACATAAGATATCCACATACCGCAAGACATCCGCAATAACAAAATGCTACAATGGGGTCCCTACAATTTTATGCTGTTTTATTCCCTGATGATTTTTTGGGGGGGCGTCTTTCCTCTGTCAGATTTTCTGGGTGAATGTCCCGGCGTACAATCATGGGTCCTAGGAAGTAGGGCAATGTAAAAGAGGTTGAATTGTACCGTTTTAAAAAATGCAAATCACCGTAAACAACTATAAACTACAAAACGTTCTACATCACTACAAGTCATGACAAATCTGTATCAGCTATCCACAACCAAGGAGTTGAAAGTGGGATTGCAGCTGTTTGCAATTCCAGCCTTGATGCCTTGCTCAAACATGTGCTTGCAGAAAGATGTTTCCGTTGCTGGCTGAGGTATCGCCAATCCATCTTGGGGCGAAAAACCTTGAGGCGGTCGGACAGTCCACTCACCGGGCTGAAAAGTTTTGACATTTTTGCTACAATGTCTAGCCGTGGACTGATTTGTGGGTTTGAAATGGTCTCGGGCTTTGGATTGAAAAGGCTGTCAAGAAAATTGCATCAAAGTTGCTGCAGTGGCTCGGGAATTCGTTGACATACCTGGCCCAACGCGGAAAACAAACAGGGCTGGGAAGATTTAAGTGCAAAACAGCATTTCGCATCTCGATAGCTGACCTCAAAAACCCTGATTGCTGGATTGTTAGAATCCTAGAGCAGGTCTGAACTGATGCAGTTTTCTTGAGTTGACAGGTTCACTTCATCATCATTTGTTGGCCATGGACCTCAGGAATCTGGTCGCCTCGACAGGGCACTCTCTTCGTTGGCATCCTTCTTGTTCATGCAGCTGGACTGGCGAAGGGACGCAGTCAACGCAGTCAACATAGCTTCATCTGGGGAGAAACATGCTTGGTTTTTGGCTGGGGTAGCATAATTCTTAGTTCTTATCGTTGCTATTATATGATAATTATACAAATAAAGGCCCAAAAGATAGAAAGCAAATCTTACTTATATATATAAATATATAAAACAGTGGCAAATGGTGGCTGTAAAATTTCTGTGGCCTACTATGGGTGGGCCAACTTGGCGTGGCCTGACGGCCAGGCCTCGCCAGCAAAGCTGCAATGGTCCTTGGGATGAAAGTCTTTCGTAGCGACGATCAAAGAACCAGCAGCCTCCACAGTTCAGCTGTCCACTCCACGGAGATCATTAAAGCAACAGTACTGTACCTGAAGAAGTGTCATCAAACATGGCAATGCGAAATCCTCATTTAAAAAAAATCGAGGTTTGAAGTTTGAATGGGAAAATCACCTATAAATGGTTTGTTTTTCATTGCCATGTTTGATTACCAGAGGGTACCCTTAATCCAACTACATAATTCGATTTCACCAATCATTTGAGAATTTCTGCTCCTTCTGCCTCAGACAATTTGCCACCCCCCTGCAAAATCACGCGGCAGTTTCACTGGCGTCACTAGCAAAAAGCAGGATTCAGCAGCTCAACCATTCCAATACAATATATGCCAATCTCTTCCAATCATTCCACCCCAACTCCTGGCAATGGCATGGCATGTATCATGTCGTTTCTGGAAAAAATTGCCTGGGCTTTCTCAATGGCGTCGACCATCTGCGTCAAGAACGTTTTTCCAATCTTGGACCAGCAGGGCTGTGCAAAGGAGCCCTCGGTGAAATCCTGGCTGAGTGCGGGGGGTGGCTTTGTGATATGTCTACATTTATCTATGAATATATCTAATCAAATAACAAATGATAGCAAATAAAATATGAATATGTATGTGCGTGTTTGTGCGTGTTTGTGTGTGTGTGTGTTTCATATTGATCTATTTATTTGTTCGAAGGAAGTTTAGAAGCTAAACCTTCCGACAATATGGACAGATGGAAAAGCACAGCCATGAAGAAAGTCAGAAGAGAGAAGATCAGAGATGAGAAAGNACAATATGGACAGATGGAAAAGCACAGCCATGAAGAAAGTCAGAAGAGAGAAGATCAGAGATGAGAAAGTCAGAAGAGAGAAGATGCAGGTGCGCGAAAGGGTAGGCAAGTCGCGAAACACTATGTTTTTCCACTGTTTTGTGGCTCCGGAGGGTCGAGAAGTAGGCTCGCTAAAGCGGCGGGTGCGGAGACATCTTGGGGGATGAGAGATGAAAAGTTGCACGCCGTTGTGGCGCGAAGCACATTTGGAAGTAAAAAGNTCGCTAAAGCGGCGGGTGCGGAGACATCTTGGGGGATGAGAGATGAAAAGTTGCACGCCGTTGTGGCGCGAAGCACATTTGGAAGTAAAAAGTGTTAAAGCACGTCAGCGTCGGACCACTTTTGGAAGTTGCTATGTGGAAAAAGTGCACGGCGCTGTGGCGCGAAGCACATTTGGAAGTAAAAAGCGTTAAAAACGGTCAGCCTCGGAGCACTTTTGGAAGTTGAGATGTCGAAAAAGTGCACGGCGCTCTGGCGCGAAGCACATTTGGAAGTGAAAATCGTAAAAACGTGAGGGTCTCGGAGCACTTTTTGACGATTCGATGGCCATCCGATGTCGAAAAAGTGCACGNGGCGCGAAGCACATTTGGAAGTGAAAATCGTAAAAACGTGAGGGTCTCGGAGCACTTTTTGACGATTCGATGGCCATCCGATGTCGAAAAAGTGCACGCGGTTGTGGCGCCAAGCACATTTGGAAGTCAAAAGTGTCAAAAACTGNCGGAGCACTTTTTGACGATTCGATGGCCATCCGATGTCGAAAAAGTGCACGCGGTTGTGGCGCCAAGCACATTTGGAAGTCAAAAGTGTCAAAAACTGATGGTTTTAAGCAAATTTTGAGATGTCAGATAACTAATTGAACTAACAACTTAACAACTTGGCCACTTAACAATTTAACAACTTGACAACTTAACAACTTAACAATTTAACAACTTAACAACTTAACCACTGAACAACTTAACAACTTAACAACTTAACCACTTAACCACTTAACGACTTAACAACTTAGTTCGTTAGTTTGTCAGTTAGTTAGTCAGTGAGTCAGTCAGTTAGTCAGTCAGTTAGTCAGTTACTCAGTTAGTCAGTTAGTCAGTNAGTTAGTTAGTCAGTGAGTCAGTCAGTTAGTCAGTCAGTTAGTCAGTTACTCAGTTAGTCAGTTAGTCAGTTAGTTAGTTTGTTAGTCAGCTAGTTAGTCAGTTAGCTAATTAGTTACTCAGTTAGTCAGTTCGTCAGTTAGTCAGTTAGTTAATTAGTTAGTTAGTTAGTTAGTCAGTTAGTCAGTTAGTCAGTTAGTCAGTTAGTCAGTTAGTCAGTTAGTCAGTTAGTCAGTTAATCAGTTAGTCAGTTAGTCGGTTGGTCGGTTAGTCGGTTAGTCGGTTAGTCAGTTAGTCAGTTCGTCAGTTCGTCAGTTCGTCAGTTCGTCAGTTAGTCAGTTAGTCAGTGAGTCAGTTAGTTTGTTTGTTAGTTAGTTTGTTAGTTAGTCAGTCAGTCAGTCAGTTAGTCAGTTTGTCAGTTAGTCAGTTAGTTAGGCAGGCAGATAGATAGACAGATAGATAGGCCGAGGCTCCAACCACCTTTTGATCCATCAGTGGATCTGCTCTGCCATCCATGACTCACAACAACGAACCTCTCCTATAGGTTTCCTATTCTGAAACTTCCGCNGATCTGCTCTGCCATCCATGACTCACAACAACGAACCTCTCCTATAGGTTTCCTATTCTGAAACTTCCGCCACCGCCTTGTGCGGTACTACTGGTAAGATGTTTATAGATAGGCACATGATCATATACATATATTAATTTTTATGCAGCATGTATGTATGATAGGTGTGTGTGTGTGTGCATTGACATGTGGCTTAAAAACTGCACGTTTTCCGATTTCTTGCACACATATCATATCATATCATACCTCCCAAGCATATAGGCTGTAAACATGTAGAGCAATGTAGAATCTCTGTTCCAGATTCATCAGGATTGAAAACAAACTGGCAGTCCCGTTGCATGTCGACGATCACCAGTGCAGTCTGATTGTCAAATAAAGGCAGCCTGCCAAGATTTGGGAGGCCCGTCGGACATGAAACTCGAAGAATGTCTAGGCCAGCCTCAGGAAAAACGTTTATGCTCTTGTATAATTAAGTTAATTAATGTTTGAATCACAATAATAAAGCAGTAATTAAGTGATTTTTCTGAAGTGGATTTGTTATTGGTTAAAGATTACAGCCCCATCATGCAAGGCCCATCATTCTGCATACCGGACTCAGAGCAAAAACCTGCAAACCCTGCCGGACCAGTTCGAGCACACAGGCAGGACACCCCTTTACCACGTAGGACTCACTCATGGGAGCCGCGGCAGCTTGCAGGAACTCGTCATAGTCGGTGTTGCGGCAACAATCCGCTAAGAAATCCTGAGTTCAGCGGTCAGAGCCGATGCGAAACATCTGCGAGGCATCACCAAAGCAGGAGAAATGAACATGGAATTGTCCAAAATTTGGGAGTATGCCCCAAAAATGTCTCTCATAATGTGCATTCATTTTCCTTAAAAAATGGATCTAGTCTTAGTTGGTGGTATTTCCCTCATTTCTATCCGTTTCTGAACAAACCGACATCGTTTTGCCCGTGCAAGTCTCCTGCCCTGCCAAGACTGCGCCGATACGAGCACCAGGGTCCTTTCGAAACTTTGGAATCATGGGTGCAGTAGGCAATTTTCCTCACTGGTGGATGTGGGGTGTCAAATTGGACATAAGTTTTGAGTTTTTTTTGCTAACTTCATGAATGAAATATCATGAAAAATTGATACGAACCGACAGATCTGACTTTACATTTGAACTGATGGACCTGCCTTTACTCCTGAATCACACAGCCTCTGCACCCTTTGAAATCGGTGTGGGTCAAACTTGGGTTCCTCCTCCCCTCTTTTTTTTGGTGTGCGGAGGGGGAAAAGAAGGACCCACAAAAAAAAAAAACAGAATCTTAAGATATCCCAAGTCCCAACCCCCACATACCCCCACATGGTTTGGGGACGGGGTTCAGCTAGGACCACCCGCGGTCCTTCACAGCATCAATCTGCGTCAATGTGGTCATCACGAAGTTCGCGCAAGAGCTGCCAGAGCTTCCTTCGACATCATCTGCTGCCAGTGCGAACCTGCGGTGCCATGTGGGCACGAGGCGATGCCTGGTGATACCCTGCATTTGTTGGTGGTCGTTCAATCTGGTGCGTATCTTAAAGATCTATCTGTTATGTTATAAATATGTATATATATATATATGTGGGTGTGTGGCAATATGTATATATATATATATATGTATAGTATATTTTGTAGGTATCTTATATGTATCTTATATGTATGTTATATGTATATTGTGCGTATCTGAAATGTATTTTATGCCAGATTGTATCTAATATGTTTCTTACACATCCCATTTTTTGAAAGAGATTGAAACATTAAACTACCCCACCAAAGTTTGCAGCGGGAACTTCTCCCAGCCGGCCGCAAGGGGTTGCCTCGTTTCATCGCGTAAAGCATTGGTCAGGCCAAAGGTGAACGCAAGGAATGCCTCACAGATACCCAAAAATGATCGAAGATTCCCAGTGGTTTTGCATGGTTTTACCAGTCCCAAGCAGCTTCATGGGATATCATGAGATGAAACATAGACTTTGGCTGCGAGAACCCTATGTTTGGCACGAATCCTTACGGTACATCTTTAGCTGAATTCTGGAAAACCCTCGGATACTGAGGCGTATATACCAGCAGCCATGTATGCCCACAGATTTTGACCTTGGATGACCTTGGATGACTTTGGTGAAGGGTGGGCATGCAGGTCAAGTTGCCTTGAGCAAGAATTGCTTGCCGCGAGCAACCATGCTTTATATGGAAAACCTGTACTCTACAAACTGCCCAGTTCTGAGGAAAAGGTTTGCTGCGGATCATGACATGCATGCTTCCTCAATTTCTCGACCTTGTGTCAACATGCAGCCCTACCTGCATGACTGATCAAAGAACATAATTAGTCAAAATACCGGCCTGCTGTTCCAAATGAGGGTTTTCAACCATGTCTGGGCTTGTGATGTGCCATCCTCGTCTCAAACTGGTCGTCAAATTACACCACCATCAAGTTCCGAGGGCTGTTGCCCGAAGGAGTCACAGCAGGTGACCACCAAAGTTTGCAGCAGATTTCCTACATCTGGACATCTGGTCGTAGCAAAACATGGCAAGCCCTGACGCAGGCAGGTTCAATTGGTAGGCCACGCAATGGTGATTGTAAAATAATTGAATCTGGTTCAGCATTTGGACACGTGTGGTTTGTCACACTAGATAAACTCCGAGAATTGGGGGCAGAAATCTCCATTGACCATACCCACGACAGCAAAAGAACCCATAGCAACCATTTGCTGCAAACGTGAAAAAGGTCCAAACCTCAGTCAGAATAGCGGCTGGATTCACTAAGCCCCAACTCATGGTCATTCAATTTGACAGCTTGTGAAGTCTTTGCAACGTTCAACTGTCAAGAAATCATGGTCATGGCTGTCGTGATGTCTGTTCAAGGCCTGTAACACTCTAACAGCCGCCATCATTGCCGATCAGCTATATGCTAAACTCAATCCTGAGCACCACCGGTACCCCTGCATAAAAACCTTTTGCACCGAAGCCTGTCCAAACGCAGGCCCTACAGCTTCACTGCTGCCCATCCTTGCAGCGTGGCACTTGCTTAGACTTTGCTTTGCAAAGCAGCTTGCCAGCCTTACACTGATATTTTGAAATTTTCTCCTGAGAGCAGAACCGATGAGCAATGGTGTTGGCAATTCTGTCGCCCAATGCTGCGAATCGCGGCTCAGAGCATCCCCACTCCATTGAAAATTTGGGTGTCTCACACATGTAGGTCCATAGTTTGGCAGCATCCTTCTGAGTGACGTTTTTTGGCAAACATTGCTGGACGTCCAAAACTTCCTGTTGGCAAAGGGCGTGAAGCTCTCCCACCACATGATCGATTCTCTCCCAAGAACCATCCGCAAGCATGGATAGACCCACTTGCCACTCACAGCCCTCGCAATCAAGTTTCATCACAACGACGTGTGAGATGCTGTAGTCTTTCATGAGTGTCGGAAGTGTTCGCAAGGGTGCTGTGAACTCACCTACGTCCCCGACAGAAACTGACAAAGATCCTTTGATGGCTCGGTCCGGCCTGAAAATGTCGTTGTTTTTTGAGGCCCACGCGTTGCCAAAGAGGTGACTTCCATGAAACTCCCCTGGAAGCGCTGACAAACCACCCTGCAACGCCACTACTGAAGCCTGATAGGTCTCTTCAGGAATGTTTTGCAGCAAATTCAGTTTTAACAAAACCAAATTCCAGGGGCTAGGCTCAAGTGTCAGCACCCTCAGCTTGGGAAAGAGGATGTGAAAGTGCAAGGCAGTGATGCCAACGTTGCCACCAATATCCAGGATCCAATTCCTTTTTTGCCAGCTTCAGGCTGAACAAAAGTTATGTTGTCATCATCGTGGTGCTACGGGCTACGAGTGCCTGTAACCCAAAGATTCAAATAGCACGGGGCAAACACATGTCAAAACTCAAAGCTGTCAGATGTTTCAAATCACCATTTTGGCAACCAAGTTTCCCCTCCTTCATCTTTCCATGGGCTAGCTTGGCCAACTCGTACTTGTCTTGCATTTGCTCTTTCAATGCGCCCTTGAAACCCTTCACATCCTTCTGGTGCCCCCATAGGACCACTTTTTTGCCAGCCAACTTCGCAGGATGTGACTTGCATTCAGGCAGAAATCTCACCAACTCCGGGTGCCCAAGAAGGGACTGTGCTTCCGCCCACAGACTTTGGACGCTGACCCGGCCAAAGTTGGAGCAAATAAACCTCGCAGCAACCGGGTCCAGTGCTGAAGCCGGGTCATCTGCAGTGCTTCGGGGATGGAAATACATAAAATAAAATTCATGAGCCGGATGGTTTTGGTCATACACCATCATACAACCTCAACCACCTCACTTCCAGGTCATTCGGGGCTAAAACCCCCACTATCAAATGCACATATGTTCAGACTCAAGGCACTCAATTTTCTGGCAAGAAACTCCAAGGCCCCTGCAGCTTGCTGAATTCGACATGCATTTGGGACTTCCACTGGTGCTGGCTCCACTGGCGCTGGCTCCACTGGCACTGGTTCCACCTGCTCGTCTGGCGCGGCAACTTCAGCGACTTCAGCGACTTCAGCGACTTCAGCGACCTCTGAACTTGCTTGACTTTGCGACTGTGCATTTTTTGCTTTCAGGTGTTCAAGCTCTTCAAAAATGCGTTGAAAATTCTTTTCCTGAATTCTGGTCACAGCTTGTAATGCCGCTATGTCCAGCCGCATGCTCACAGTCTGGAAGGCCAACAGGACCGCTGCACCTACAGCCATGGCAAGTAAGCGCAAAGCAAGCATGTTGTTGTATGTCCCGCTGGCGCGATTGTGGTTTTGCAGCACAAATGGATGAAATTGAACAGTGAAATGCTAAGGCTGGCATGCCCTTGCAGTTTCTGATATTAAAATTGTGATGATTCAGGGAGGTGTTGGAATACTTTTAACTTTTGGGTTGTCGCAAGGTCGGAAAGATCGAAATTGAACATATATCCGCATTGGGCCCCTGGTACTCAAATTTAAAAGCTGCTGAGCCATATTTCTGCAAGATGTCCGTGGGTTTCGCCAAGCATCAGGAGTCAGCATGTCTGACATGGTTGAAGTCGAACCAACACTTCTTTATTCGAGCAACGAGGGCCTTGGAAAGCTACTGAATCTACCTGGTCAATGTTCGGTTTGTTTCCCACTACTGCCACGATTCAAAGACTGCATACAGGCCCAACATATTTTGTGGCCAATTCAGTCGAACACATTGGGGATATCACCTGGAGAAAATTATGCGCGCGCATTGTTGATTCATTTGCCCTTTTTTTTGTTTGAATTTGATTGTGAGACATGTTTCCACAAAACTTTGATTTTGACTAGCTAAATTTCCCGAAGTCGACCAAAAATGGACGTATACGTGGTTGTTTCATGCCTTTTCCTGAAGAACATGTTTTTACTTGAATCAAAGTTGCGCGTCTTGACTCCGAAAACCCGGGTGGTGCTCGGAATGCGCATGCCCCATTCCAAGAAAGAAGGCGACCATTTGAAGGCAGACACCCAACGAGGAGAAAAGGAGTGGGCGCCATGGCAAACACAAGAAACAAAAACAATACGGTGCATCGCGCGGACATGCTTTCCATTTTTCCAGATCATTTTCCTGCGCGAGGCCTGTGGCAAGTTCAAGTGAGGTTGAGGATTGCCAGGGGCAAGTGGTTTGATACATGTGGAACTCAAATTTTCATGCGTTGCGCGCTTTGTGGATGGCCAGCCGGTCATTTTTGGAAACCCGCTATGCCTCAGATGCCGTAGCTATTTCATTATTTCCTTCTGCCCAACTTGTTCCAGCATCATTCGGCAGTTTGTTTTGCATGACAACCTGCCGAATTCCAACTACATGAGGCTAGGATAGGCTAGGCAATATGTGCCTACCAGTTTATGGCTGATCTTCCCCAAAAAAAAAAAAAGTGGCCTCTTGTTGTAACATGTTGTAACATGTTTCACGTTAAATGGCAAATGTTGCCGTCTAAGGCATGAGATTGAAACGTATATAACCCTGTTGTAGCTTGTACCATGAACCATTTTGTACCTGATTGTGCTCGTTTAATTTGCATATAATTCTTGGCACGCAAACTGGCACACCCGCCTCGTAAGGTGCACGCGAATTGGCGACCTGCCTCGCAAGTGTGGATGCAGACCTTCCACCTTGCTGGCAAGTTTGCGAGCAAATCTTTGACCCCAGCTCGCAAGTTCGCACGCAAATTTTCAACTCCCGTTTGCATTCAAACTTGCAACCTCCCCATCGCAAGTTTGCATGCAAACTGTCGCCCCCAACGTGCCGAAGTACCTTGCAAATTTGGGGAAGAAAACACTGAACTTCCTTTGATATGGATTCTTGCTGGCAACACTTACGCACAACCATCGGGAACGATGTTTTGATAATGTTTTCGAACATATCGGTCCTTTCCTTAACAAGACGCTGCGAAAGTGCCGATGACGTTTCACAGTGTAGGGCAATATAAAAGCAGAACTGGAGAATCAAATGAAGTGCGGACAGCCAGTTGAGCCACGTCCTTGGCCGAGACACCACCATAGGAACTGGCGACCCTCCTGCGGAGAAGTTCTCCCCAAAGGACTTGAAATTTAAGAAACTATCCAAGTAAGAAGGGTGTAAGGACTTAGCTGTTAGGAGGGGAATTGCATAAGCTCATCTTCCGGTTGCATCGTTCCCGTAGGTTCCGCATTGCTTCCGTGAATTTCAATAAAGCAAGTTTGGCGTTAACGACCTCGCTGCTTTCAGGATCCAACCGTGCAAATTTGTGGTTGGAGGGTGCATCCGGCATTCGCATGAAGGGAAGGCCCCGGGAATTGATGCCCCACGTCCCTGGCCATTCAATTTCAGGAGACGTGTCGGTGTGTCGAAGTGATTGCAAAAATTTTGTTGGTCCCATGGGGAGCTTGATCATGACAGAGTGTCCGCACTTTGGGTGCCCATACCGCACCATTTCTGGTTGGGTTTGATAGAGACAATGTTGCGCAAACTTTTTGCAACATGGGAGGGACACTGTTTATGGTTTTCTACCATTAGATGGATACAATGGGCACAATTTTGAATTGAACACGTGTTTTTCATGAGACGCTTGGATGCTTTGCCGGTCCTGACGTCAGCCCACGGGCAGGTGGGCGTCCCCCCAAACGAAGGCACCAGCAGATCTTGCAAGAGATAAGGCACTGAATCTTGCAAGAGATAAGGCACGAAACAGCACCATGAGCAGACAAGTGGCAACACAGCTGCGCAAGCAACAGGACGCGAACCCAACATTTGTTGTAACACGATGATTTTGTCAAGTTGTTCAATTTGTCGGTGGATGGCATCGCTGCAGGCCATTGATCCTGAGCCACCAGCGCCTGTAGCGTCAGTACCTTTCAGGGTTTCACGTCAGAACTCGGGGCAGAGGACCCGGGTGTCGCTGGTGTGCTGCCGTTCACGTGACAGCACGTTGCCTTTGACAATCTACTCGGCGCCCCTCGGTTTTTAATGTTTCGTGCGTATCTGCGCCCACATTCAAATCACAAATTGGGCAGTGATCATCCTGAGGTCGCCAACTTAGCTGTTTCATGCTGTTTCAGCAGGGGGGTTGCTGCAACATGCATCGGCCCCGATAATATCACAGTTGAATCCATGGGGGCAATTTAGACCAACTATCGGAATGGTTGGAGAGGGTGGAAACATGTTGTGAAACAAGCAAGCGCCTGGTTTAAATTGGTTTGCTTTCGGGTTGCTTGTCAGTTTTAGCCCACATAGGTTGAAAAGACCCTACATTGCTTAATTGTGGCTTTCGGCCCGGGAACCCCCGGAGGCACTTTTGGTGGGGACAGAGGTGGTGCTCGGGCTGGTGTCCAGTAGGTCACCAAAAAATAAATTGGCTTTGCGTCTTGAAGGAAGTGGTGTGAAAGCATCGGAAGTTTCGTCTTTCTTGGAAGTCATATTCATGTTTTTTCCGCCCTGTGATGCCCGCAATGCCATTTTGTGTATTGTGTAGGGCAGGCTCGGGACGTGCGTGCATGCCCTGCCGTGAAATATGACGCTGGCGTCCAAATGTAAAAAATGATCCTTGTAGTTGCCGGTTTCATAGACTCTGAACCTGCGCTGATGTAAGCATTGCAGAAGCTCACTTCCGGGAACATTGCCCCGACGCGGTTCCAACGCGCGGTTCCGGCGCGGTTCCGACGCGGTTCCGCTGCAGTTCCGCCGCGGTTCCGACGCGGTTCCGACACGGTTCCGCAGCAGTTCCGGCGCTGTTCCAACGCAGTTCCGACACGGTTCCACCGGAGTTCCGACGCGGTTCCGCTCCAGTTTCGATCAGGCTCCGATCCGGTTCTGAACCGGTTCCGGCTCAAATTCCCGTGAAGGGGAATGCTGAGCACAACCCTAAACACCGCCAACCGCGAACCGCACCACCTTAAAGCCGCGTAAATGGAGCCAGATCCCGCCGCAGATTGAACACCGCCCGTTGCACCACTACATAGGCCCCCCCCCGCCCAGCAAACAGGGGGTAAGTTAAGCATAACTAGGGTTTATCAACATGTAACATATAGGCACCATTTCCGATTTGCCAACGTAGAACCTGGGACACACGAAACATGTGGAAGAAGTTGGTTTGGGAAGGGAGTACTGTGTCAAATTCGCTTGCCTGGTTGGAAGCAGCCCCTCATCAGAGCAGCCTACCTTGTCACCAAATGATATCGGCTCACCTAAGCACAGGGATGTGGAAAGCACAGCTCGCGCATGCCCCACGAGCAACCGAGATCAAGCGATGCCTACAATGTTGCAATGGAGGTATAAATCTTGTTTAAAAAAAATGAATTCAGCCCCAATTTTGATGCAAACGTACCAGCAGGTGTGATATTTGCGTTTGGTTTCATTTGATCGCGTCAGGCTAGTAGGAAGCCAATGTCGCGTGCCCAAACACGGCACATTTCATCGTAGATTGCACCAAAAATATTTTTTGTAGAATTTTGGCGGCCTGTTTCGCACTAAAAAGCATGTAAAGGTTTAGTCAACTATATTGTGTTTAGTGGTGGTTGCATGCGGTCCCATTTGTCTTCCATGATCATCTGTTTTATTTTTTTTTCCGTTTCGTCCCCGCAATGAAAAACCATAGCACTCATCGTTCTGCTCTTTAACTATTGGCACCCTTGCTTTTCTGGTTGACAGGACCTCTGGAGCATTTCAAAAATGTTGGATATTTTGTCCCCGTATTGGAAGAAGGAAGGTGCCGGCGCAAGTCGTGTCTTGACGAAAGCATCATTTATAACCCGTGGGTGTATTCCAGCAGGGTCGGATACCTCCAAAAAAGTAGTTTCCAGGATAAAATGACGGGCACCAAACGATGAGTTAGGCACAGCTGGCACCTAAGCCTATGGAAAATATAATTCCAGGAGCCCAGGGAATTCAAAGATGTGTTTTTGAATACCTTGAGTCATCCCAAAAGATCCCAATCATTCCGAGGCAGCATTTCCTTGTAGCCCCCCCGCTTTCCCCGGGGGCTCAACGACATGCCCGAAATCAGTATGGTGTCTTTAATGATAATGTTTCGAAATATTTTGTCATACCTCGAAGACAATAAGAATGATAAAAATGTTTAGGCAAACCAACAACATTCAGCAGATTCACTTTTTCAAAAATTAGAGGACTCCAAGGGTTAAAAATAATCAGACATGTCACGCAGAATGCCGGGGGGTTTATATATTGATACCGTTGATGCATATTGAGACCATTGGTATGATTGCATCTATTCGGTTTCAATGTGCTGCAACAAAGAAATTGAGGATTGGGAGTGTGCAAGGAAACATGTTTTTTGGTTTCTGGTTGTCGCCTGGCTATTGACCCTAGGCGCCTGTGATGTTATCCATGACGGTTTACATGGCGCAATTGAAACAATTTTTGATCCAGGATGAAATTTCGGGGGAGGGGTTGGAGCCCAATTTTATAAGTATAAATGAGCTGGGGCCAACATGGATTCTTACAAAAAAAGATGCCCAACAAAAACCCCCCAAAAAAATACACCTTATAAAAAGGGGGTCAAAAACAACGATTTATATAAAACGTGCGCCCAACCCCTCTTCTGACTTTTGGGGTCCCCTTTCCCAACCCTGGGCCAGCATTTTGTGGAGAAAACCCTCGGCCGGTGAACAAAATGCCTCTTTTTTTCCCAAGACCCGCTTTGAAAACACGACCAACCGAAGGCTCTACAAAAAGGTATTCCCAGGTCGAATTGCTAGAAAATACATGCCTGCATTCCAAAAGAAATGAATTACCCCAGTTTAGTTCCATCTAAAACATTTTGTGCTTCCATGTTGGGACCGTTCAATTTGTAAGACATTTTGCGCTTCCATTTTGGGACCGTTCAATTTTTAAAATATATTTTGAAGACATTTTGCAATCAGAAGCTTTTAAAAAATGGTGGAACCATTCAATTTTGAAGACATTTTGCGCTTCCATTTTGGGACCGTCAAGTGAGGGTCTCATAAATGTTATGTCAAGTGAGGGTCTCATCAATTTTATGTCAGTGTTGTCATTGTTTGTTGTTGCTGGGAATGGACTCTAATTAAAAAAATAAACCCTTTTGAAAGATTCATATCAAAAATGAAAAGGTCACCCCAGAAACCTACAAGGGGTTGAATTCGAAGGGTTATGTTTTCTAATTGAATTTCTTAATTAAAATTATCATTCTGTGCATTTTTGATCATTTTTTGGGGCTCATCGGCATCAACTGCATTTTGCTGGGGTTACAACCTTCTCATCGATCAACCAAGAGTTCTACAAAAAGGTATTCCCGGGTTGAATTCCTGGAAAAATACATCCCTGCATTCCAAAAGAAATGAACTACCCCAGTCTAGTTCCATCTAAAAGCTAGCACAACCAAGAAGAATTTCAATGTTCAACTCCAGCCGGGATGCAATAAAGGATGTCCAAATTAATAAAGGTTCCAAACCCAATTTTTTGACCCTCTCTCTTTTTTTAAAGGTCAAAAATTTGTGTTTTAAGAGGTGTTTTAAAAATTTTGGCCAACTTGGTCCCACTTACCACACAATACCCCTAAAAAAAAACTGTGGGCAGATATGTTAGCAGATATTTTCTTTATAAAATGGTGATTGCTACTCATCCCTAAGTCGTGAACCAACTACTTCTCGCATGATTCTATGGTTTGAAGGGTTTTGGTCCTATTCCCCGAAGCCCCATTATGATTCCATTGATTTGGGGGGTCGCCATTCCTTGGGATGAATAGTCCTCCTGATTCGCACGGTCTTGATACCAAAGCGGACTGGCTTAACACAAAATAGGAAAAATAATCAAAAATCATTCAAATCCGATCAAATACTGTTCAGTTTGGGTGACTACAAAGCAATCAACATGGCAAATTTTGGAATACCTGCTCTGCTGTGCTATGGATGTTCGGCTGTATTCAGCACCTACCAATTTTTTCCATTGAATTTTAGGGGCGAAGTTTGTAAACCAATTCTCTGGGTTGGCCTAGGTTTTTTGTAAGGAAGAATATAATGTCCAATGCAGCATGGTTTTTTTTTTACATTTGTAGAAAAAACAAGGTGATTATATAAAAATAGTGCCCAAGTCTCAACAAGTACTCAAAATTTACTCCTTATAAAATGCCTGGGTCCAAACCCTTTTTTCCCTTATGAAAACATATGGTTTTCAGCCTTTATAAGGGACCCAAACCCTATTTTTTTTAAGGGAAATTCCAACGGGGATAATTTTTGATGTTTTGGATGTGGCATGTTTAGGCCCCTCCCTACAATGATTCTGTGATGTGCTGAAACGACACAGGCGCCACATCACCGTTTACCATGGGCACCTGGAATTGTATGTCTTTTGATTTGGGAAAGGGGTTGGCATTCCGATCACTATGTGTTTTCTTCGTAACCGAAGGGATATTTGCACCACCTCGCCCGTGACCCTAAACCTACTGCATTTCATTTTGCTGGGCCACCAACCCCTCCAGAATAAACTCTATCGTTATTTTCCAATATCCCTACCGAACAAGCCCCAATATCCTCCACCTCCCCCCAAGAAGCCAGATTAAATTATTACATCCTCGCTATGGGAACCGCGTATTTTGCTTAGAGACTATTTGAAACCATGAGCGCAAAAATCCGAAGACCCCCAAAGATTGCAGAGTATGCCAACCATTACCTGGCAGTAGTTTGGTGACATCATTTGCCCCATTTGCCCCTAGTCAATAATGAAGCGCAAAATGTTGAGGAAATCTGGCTAGAAAGTAAAATCACAAGTACCCTGCCTACTTAGCTCCATTAGTCCACAAAAGGGGTTGGGCCCCAATTTTTGCAAAATAAAATTAGCAGTACGCAAGGTCCTCTTCCCGAATCATGGTACCCAACCCGATGTTAATTTCAGAAGAAACGGGAGAAAAAAAATGGGAGGCCTCAATAACAACCTTGACCCCCGTGATTTTTGTTGGTAGCAACCGAGGGGCATCATCATTTGATAGTGTGTGCACACGTCGTCGCTCTACAGTTTGGTGGTGTTGTACCTCATTTTTTGCATCTGGATGTTTTCACCCGCTGGGGGTGAATTTTTTTTTTTTTCCCCACACCTTTTTGTCTCTGCGCGGGTCGGTTGGGGTTTGGTCTGGCGGCGGACTTGCAGCGTTCGCTGACCGAGCGCCGGGCAGGGTGGGTGTGGGTGGGAGGCTTCCCTCAAGGTCGTAGGGGAAGGCGGGATGCTGGGGGTGGGGTGCCGTCTGGGGTTTCCGCCAGGATAAAAAAAATTGCAATTTCCACTTGCCGTTGTCGAAACCCCGAAAAAACAAGAAGGATACATGTTAACTCCCTGTTCCAACCTTTTTCGCGGTTGCGTTATAGGAACCGTTTCTTGCACATTGGGAGCGCGCTGGCTTCAAATAACCCAGGTGAAAGGAGTACGTGGGAAATAAGGCTATTGAGAATTAGAGTTCGCCATTCAAAACTAGAACTGGATTAAAAATCTCCAGAAAACTATGCTGGAAGGATAGGTGTTAAAACCCATGGGTGTGGCAAACGGGGTCCTGCCACCATTGGGCGCCACAAGTTCCAAACAAAAAGTATGTCCTTCATTCACCGCCGTGAAATTTGATTCAAATTTTGTTACTAAATCTATATCTGGTTAAAGCCCGTTGGGGCCATCACCGGGCCTGTCAAGATTCTATAACATTTACTTCACGAAACATGTAGAGATGCGCCCAGCAGCTGGCATCCGCAAACCCATGATTGAACTGTGGATTCAATAGCGTCTTGTCGGCCAAAAACCAATTCCAAGACAAAAGCAAGCGGAAACATGGAGAGTGACCAACCACATAACAAAGAAAATAAAACAGCGTCTCTGCAAGCGCGCAAGTGGACCCCCANCCAATTCCAAGACAAAAGCAAGCGGAAACATGGAGAGTGACCAACCACATAACAAAGAAAATAAAACAGCGTCTCTGCAAGCGCGCAAGTGGACCCCCATGCTCAAGTGACGTGACGCATCTTGATACCCTTTTATATCGACTGGTGCTCTTGTCGGCCCGCGTTTTTTGGATGCAAAACGTTGATTTGNGGACCCCCATGCTCAAGTGACGTGACGCATCTTGATACCCTTTTATATCGACTGGTGCTCTTGTCGGCCCGCGTTTTTTGGATGCAAAACGTTGATTTGATATTATCCATTGCCATGTGATTAATGTGGACGGGCTCCAGCGCAAAACAAAATGCAGACAACTGCACGTGTGTGGCGAAACTGTTGGTCAAAACAGCGTGAACCTTTCAAGGGTTTTCACTCGAAGACATCCAAAGGGGTGGAAAACTTGCATGTACTGGCTTCAGTTGAAACCAGGATATGCATGGACAGGCAATGTCTTTGCCAAAAAATGGTACCAATATTGATGAACAAATTTCACCACATTGAGTTAAAGAAATCCCAGCCATTTGTCACAAACGAACATTTGAAAACCATGACTTCCAGCAAGTTGGGCAAATATTTGATCACCACCGATCCCCCGTCTTGGTTTGCAGATGTTGCCTCCATTTAGGACATGCAGATATTAGGCCAACATAATTTCTGCATGTTTTGGTTTCGCCTGCAACATGGACATGAAGATATTGCTGGCACATCAACTCTGTAACAAATATGTCTACGTCTTATTGACGCCTAAGGACTAAAAATAGGCAAAGGCTTTCATGATAAATGGTGAACAAGATCCAGCAGCAAGGCTGGCCGATATCTGCAAGTCCATGTTTCAGGCGAAACAAGGATATATGCAGAAATTAAGCAATCTCAATATATGCATTTTGTTACAATTGGAAAAATTGTTGTCACCAGATATGGTGATGGTTTCCAATATTTTCCAAAAATTTGTTGCATGGCTTGGCTTCATCTGAAACCAAAACATGCAAGCCACTCAAATGCTCTTTTGTCACAAATGGCTAGGATTTCTTTAATTCAATGTGGTGAAATTTGTTCATCAATATTGGTACCATTTTTTGGCAACGACGTTGCCTGTCCATGCATATCCTGGTTTCAACTGAAGCCAGTACATGCAAGTTTTCCACCCCTTTGGATGTTTTCGAGTCAAAACCCTTGAAAAGGTTCACGCTGTTTTGACCAACAGTTTCGCCACACACGTGCAGTTGTCTGCATTTTGTTTTGCGCTGGAGCACGTCCATATTAATCACATGGCAATGAATAATAGCAAATCAACGTTTTGCATCCAAAAAACGCGGGCCGACAAGAGCACCAGTCGATATAAAAGGGTATCAAGATGCGTCACGTCACTTGAGCATGGGGGTCCNTGGGGGTCCACTTGCGCGCTTGCAGAGACGCTGTTTTATTTTCTTTGTTATGTGGTTGGTCACTCTCCATGTTTCCGCTTGCTTTTGTCTTGGAATTGGCTTTTGGCCCACAGGGTTCCAGCGAATCCACAATTCAATCATGGGTTTGCAGATGCGACCCTTTTCCTACTCAAATAAAAATATTTAAAACAGTAACAATTTCTCAGCATTCGGCATTGCTCATTGTATCCGTTGTGGTGCCCACCTTGAAATTAAAGGCCCTTTGTAAATGCTCAGCACCACCAGCCCCCTACCAGCGCCAGCGATGCCCACGATGCTATACCAGCAGCGTACCCAACATTGGATCTTTTAAGGTGTTTTCTTTGTTCGGTCAGCCCAACACGATATAGAAACACACAAATTTTGCTACGGCCCCAACCACCCTGTTGTGGCCCCAGGCAGACATGGACAGAGTAAAAACCCCGGACTTGAATGTTTGGAACATACGGCGCCCAATGGTGGCAGGTTCCGGTCTGCCACATCCATGGGTTTCTTTATATTTATCCTTTTAGTAAGATGTGATTGAATTTTTAACTAAATTCTAGTTCTGAATGGCCAACTCTAGTTCTCAATAGTTTTCCTTTGTGGTTTGAATTCGTGTTTGTGGCGCCGGAGTAGTTCATACTGTTCAAAATGTGACGTTACACACAGTAATTAGCGGCGCGGCAAGCCAAAGGCAGAAGCTTCAGACATCAGATGTTTCAGCGGAAACAGGCGGATTGCGGAACGGAAAAGATATGCCTATCTTGCCTATCCACGAGTTTAAAAATCATTCGCATCCTTGCCGCCCAGCATTTTTTCTTTGCTACTCCTTGCTCTTGACATGCCATTGTCTTCACATGCCTTTTTTCTGGCATTGTTGTTGTAATTCTCTCCTTGCTATCCTCACTTTCTCTTCACGTCGTTTTTTCTTCACGCCTGTTTCTCTTGATATTTTCCTTTTGGCATCCGTTTTTCTGGCATTTCTGTTTTGACATATTTTTGCCCTGATAGTTTTTGTTTCCTCTTTTGGCCTCTTTCTCTTCTCACCTCTTTCTCTTCATCGTGTTTCCATTGTTTGCCTTATCAATCCATTTTTCTTCTCATTTTTTTTTTCGCAGATTTTCCAATTTTTGCAACGTTTTTCTTTGACATGTCCCTTCTGTCATCACCGTGACGCAGCCAGTGGCCCACAGTTCGCGCACAAACATACTTTCACTTTTCACTTTCCACCTCTGTGACTCGCGGCTACCCATTCAATTTAAGGTACGACGTCTTCTTCAGTGAAACAAAGCACTGGCAACTACGATCCCAACTCAACAATAACTAAAACGCACAAATTCCAAGTCCTCTTGCAGCCGAACGCTGCCGTGGCAATTTCTTTCCTATCACCAAACCGTTTGAATCGGCAGAAAATATTCAAGGTTTTTCCCACATCGAAATTTTCCATGTTTTCTCGTCGTCACCTTCCATTTTGGAGGGCGATTCCACCCAACGATTTTTGCCAAGCAAAATAAGGCAATTTCCAAAACAGGCGGGGAAAAAATAGTCCTGAAAAACACAATTATTGGGAGGAAAAAAACGAGGCTTGCAACATCTGAATTGAAAAGGCGTACATCACAGACGTAGCAGCAGCGTAGCAGTTCGTGCGTGCAAAGTAACATCAAAGTAACACACAGCCAGCAGCGCACAGACATGTGTTCGAGACCTTGGCGCCACGATTCGAAACCGGACCGCCACTGGATTGGGAAATGCGGCGCCAGAAACGCACCAACATTATCCAACACACATCGAAGGCCACTTGGCGCAACAACCGAACAACCACAGGACAAAGGCAAAGCCGGCAACGCACAAAGTCAAAAGCCATCTTTGGCGCAAGAATTTGATTCCGCTGCGCAGGCACTGGGTTGCAAAACGCAAGATGTTTGACCCACCAAAAAAAGACACAAAATAATTTTTCAGCCAGCGAGAGCGGACCCCGGCACCAAAAGCAACAAAAAAACAGTTCGGACAGGTTTTTGATGAAAATTGCTGTATGGCCGCCAACCGTTATGGACAAAACACGCTGCCATTGCCAGTCAAATTGATCCAGTTCGAATGCGCTGGGCAACCGCTGGCTTGCAAAACGCACGACCTGGCACAGGTTTCGATAGATATGTTCGCATTGTTCGCGATCCTTCGAGGGACCATTGACAACTGAAGACTCAGTGGAGTGCAAATGCGACGGCCTGCAACGCACAGACGCGCACCGGAATCCACGCCACAATTCCCATAGGCGCAGACCTTCGAATGTGCTCGAATATCACTGGGTGGATAGATGCCACGCCAACAGCGCGCACACACAAATCCCAACCACCAAATGCAGCTGTCGGTGCCAAATAAATAAAGAAATGCGGGCAACAAAATTAAAAAATAACAACAACGCCATCGAACAAATAGAATCGACCCAACAGTTGAAATGTTTTTTGCTGTTTATTTTGGGGCCACAATCTTCTATGAGCAAGGCTAATATTTTCGACAAGGTCGCTGCTATCAGTTCCCGCGCCAAAGTCTGCTGGTTGTGGCCACGCTTAGGTTTATCCAGTGTTCGCTTACAATTTGTTTACCATTGTTTATCTGTTTGTTTGGGGTTGATTTAACGGAACTTCATTGCCGGCTTCGGGTTGGTTGAATGTTTTCCATGTTGCGTTTGAATCTATATTTAAGATTTAAGATTATTTGAGGTTCTTAACCCCCGCTTTCGTTAGCGAACCTTGATTTGAAGAAAACTGTTGAAAGAATTCAGCACAAAGCGTTCTTCGATGCATTGAGGACACAGGAAGGTCCAGATATGTACGTGAACGTGCTGCAGGGGTTGTATGCCAAGCAAACAGTACAAATTCGTGGAAGCGAAACTGTTTGCAACATTACCCGAGGCGTCAAACAAGGTGATGTAATTAGCCCCATGTTCATTCATGCTGGGTTGTAATCGGCGCAGCAAAATTCAAAGCAAAGTGGATTCCTTTCAAAAACAACCTGCTTCTATGAATTCCCAATTCATTTCGAGCAATTAAATTTCAAAATGTACGAAACACCTGGGTGACTATCTTCATGTATGGAACTAAACTCCATCACATGAGACAAAACAAATGTATGATACTGTATGATAGTATAAAGTATAGGGGGACTAGGTGGTTTATATTCGAGCATTGCCAATGTACAAAAGTAAGGGGGCTATGTTGTTTTAACCTCAGAAAACACCCAAAAGAAAATATATAAAGAAATCAAGAAAAATGGGGATAGATCCATCGGCCGTGGCTTCGTCGGTAGGCGTCACGCTTTTCCACGACGTGTTGAGTGAGGTTGGGTTTGTTTTGCTTTGTTGAAAAATGTGCCCGAACAACAGACGAGAATGAACAACAACTACGGCATACTGTTGCATTGAATATCAGGGCAACCTTCGGGAAAAATGAACATGCATCATGAAGAATCTGGATGCTGCTGCCCCCCCGAGTGTCTACATTAATGATGCTTCACGCCCCCCTTTCCAAAGTTCCCCCACCTCCCCTCCAAAATGGGAAATTAAATATATGAATTAACCCCTGGGGGTAGGTGGCTTTCTATGTTTTGGCACATCCAGGTTTCAGGGGGAGGGGCCTCGAAACTGTCGTGCCATTTTTTAAGGGGTCCCAGGGAAACCCCATGAGCATCAAAGACTTATGGCCTTGCAAAATAAATGTATGAAAGGGTCTCCCCACCCTCTGGTTTCAAACTGTATGATTGTGCTCTCGGTTCTGAAAGCGAAACTGTCCGCAATACAGGCGGAACCGCCAGACCACCAACTCCAAATTCAAAATTCTGGTTGTGAATAACGCCCAGTTGCACGCATAAAAAGGCCAATATACTTTATCCAATATTGGTTCAGTTCATACTCTACTCGAACCAAGGTGCCAGGGTTCCACGGCGGTCGTTCAAGCGCTTCGTTTGACATGGTTTTCAAGTCTGTTGCGTGATTTTTGCAAATCGCATTAACAGCGCTGTGTTAAGCAACACGTACCACTCCCAAATTATGCATTTCACACTCCGCCCCACACGTCGCAATTCACACTCTACTTTACACTCCCCACTCGGCACTCCACACTTTACAATCCACACTCCACACTTTACCCTCCACACTCTACATTTCACACTTCACACACTACTCTACACTCCACACTTTATACTCCAGACTCCTTTGCACTCCCCAATTCGCACTTTACACTCCACACTCAACACTCCACACTTTACACTCCAGACTCCACACTTTACACTCCCCAATCCCCACTCCACACTCTGCGCTGCAGACTCCACACTTTACACTCCCCGAGACACTCCACGTATGTCACGTGGCACACTCCACAGTCTCCACTTTATACTCCACACACTCCACAGTTCACACGACCCACCCTTCACTCCACAATTCACACACTCCACACTCCTCACTTCACACTCCACCCCTCGACACTCCACAATGCACACTCCACACTCCTCGCTTCAGACTCCACACTCTACACTCCACAATTCGCGCTCTACACTCACACTCCACACTCCTCACTTTAGACTCCACGCTCTACACTCCACATTCTACGCTCTACACTTCACACACAACCCGTCACACTGTACACTCTACACTCCCCACTCAACTCTCTACACTCCACGGTTAATATTCCAAACTTCCCATGCACACTCTATATTCCACACTCTACACTCCACATTATACACTCCACACTCCATATTTCACACTTCACACACTACTCTACATGTCACACTCTACACTCCTCACTTTAGACTCCGCACTCTACGCTCTATACTCCACACTTTCTACTCCACATTATACACTCTGCACTCTACACTTTGCAGTCCACACACTACACTCCACATATCACTCTTAACACACCATAGTTCACACTCTACACTCTGCACTTCACACTCCAGGCTCCACACTTTACATTCCTCAATTCCCGCTCTGCACTCGATACTCTACACTCCACACCTCACACTCTACACTTTACACTCCACACTTCACACTCTACATGCTACGCTCCCCATTCACCGCTCTACATTCCAGTGTTTATACTCTACACTTCACATTCCACACTCTGCACTCCCTCCCCACTCCACACGCCACAGTCATCCACAGTCTACAATGGTACGGTAACAGGGGAGGAATTTACCAGGCTGTTGATTTAACTTGTTCCGCAAAAGTGTTTTAAGTGATGTGCATTACGTGGGTTGGATCAGGTTTTCCCAAGTTGGTGGTGTTTTCTTGGATATCCGAATAAATTTCAAAATATGTTCGAGTTACACTGTGTCGGAAATATGTGAATCTATCATTGTCAAGATTTTTGCGGCATGTTCGAGCTGGAACTTGTTGTTGCCCGGCATTCTGGATGTTTTTCTGTTTTTAAAGCTAACCCTCCTGGTTGCACAGTATGTGCAACATTTTGGAACTAGAATCTGCAGCTCGAACATATGTTCTGCATGTTGGGAAGATGTGCTTTTCCCAGCGCATATTTTCCTACAATGTTCGACCCCACATCTCTGATTGTTGCTGCAAAATGGCTGCACATTGGAGTGGAGAAGTGTCCTTTTGCGTTGTTGCCAGGTGATCTTCTTTTGATGGTTCTTCTTTTTTCTTGGTGTTCTTGTCATCCCTAGCAATGTCTTTCAAGTTGTATTGTTTTTGCTGTTGTTGCTGCTGTTGTTTCTTGTCATTGTTCCATTGTTTTGCTGTTTGGCTCCTCCGGGGACCCAATGTTTCCATCAGTCTATACGATGGAAGTTTTCGAAGTTGTGAAATGGCACAACGGATCGTACATTTGCAGAATGGTCCTTGGCGCGTTCCCGGAAAAGTTGTTGGCCCGCGTCTGAACAGCCAACTGTTCGATATTAAGACTTTGCTTTTGCGTGTCAGTGTGTGTTCTTGTGTGTGCAAGCAGTGTGTGTCTGATGTGCGTTCTTAAGACGTTGCGTTTTGCACTATCCTTGGTGTTGCGTTTGCTTTCCGCAATGGCACCGCTTCGCAAGAGTTTGGCGCATAGCGGTGCAGTCTCACTGGATCATAATGGAAAGGGGCCCAACCGTCCTGGCAGGTCAAATTCTGCACCATGGTCAGAGTTTGCGCAGGCTGCAGCATTTTGACTGCGCAGGTCGAACAAAACTTCCTGATTGAATTTTCGGAACTAAGTCAAGTCCGGGGGCACGTGAATTGGTGAACCCGCAGGCCCTGCGCTCGGGTCGTGCGGGTGTCCAAGTCGGAGTTTCACGTATTTTCTGCAACGGGTGGGGATTCTTGAAAATGTCGCACGCATTTTTGTATGGCAAGTGGAGTACTTCCGACATCTTCCGACCCTATTCACTCCAAGTGGCGTTCGTGGCATTGGCAGGCGTGGGTTGGTCTTGGCGGAAATGTCATTTTGCGTGGGCAGTGTTTTGTGCAAATAAGCGTACAGGATTCATATGCACAACGTTCAACACATCGTATACAACAGCATACAACAGCTCAAAATGAATATATGTTGGATACATCATGATACAAACTACACCAGAGACACTAATGTGGTTTTTCCGCCTGTGATTGATTTTCCATGCCTATCTTAACGAATGGTTTACTTAAAGAAACATCACTGTTGTTGGACATGTTTGGACCACATTGTGACACGTCTTGTTTCTTGAGAGGCGTCGCTTTTTGATTTGCGGTCATTTCGTCCCCCACCTGCACTAGTTGGAATACCTTAAGTTCATGGTTCGTGGCAAGCACATTGGCGTTGAAAATAGATGAAATGCTATATATTCATAGTTCAAGTTGAATGTTCGAGGTTCGGACTTTAAATGTCATAGCATCAAGGCGCTTGTTGGATTTCGTGAAGCCTCGCTTTCGTTGCTTTGTCGGATCTGCACCTTTCTCGTTCCGCCATGGGTTGCGGGAGAGTCCACGCAGGTTGCAACATCCAGCAGCCAGCAACTCATATCTTTTTGACCAAGGCGGCTGTTGCAACTCGTCAAGTCTTGCGTGCCTTGACCTCGGAAGAATGGCCATTGGGATGATGTCATCCCGGCCAGATGGTGTTTCTTCTCTGACATTGGTAGAGACTAGAAACCATCTGGTTTTGTCTTAAGTTGGGGGATACCCCAAAGATCTCCGTTCTGCTTAGTGAGGGAAAATGATGATGGACCACACAAATTGGGTGTGTTCAAGTATATCAACACATTGTCACGGATTGAAGTGTTCAAAAGCTCCTACTGTTGGGTATCTTGGGTGGGGGTCTCGTTGACAATCTCAGATACATCAGGGTCTTCTTGAATCCGCCGGCCTGCCGGCGTGTCTGATTGGAAGGTGTTGTTCCTGTTCTGTTCTTGGCTTGCGCTTGTTCCTTTGTTCTCCTGCTGCAACTTTTTGCTTCGTCTGAATCAAGTCCACCCCCCCCTCCCCCT